>WSTI01003995.1:0-12621 GCA_019616915.1 Ceratobasidium sp. 423
TATATTAGGTAATGATTATGTAAGCATTAGTCAGCAATATATACCATATAAGGAAATTATGGTGGGATATTTTCGACATAATTTCCATATTTGGCACGCTTATGTAATCCTTATGTAATCAGGCTCTCAGGGTCCATAATCATCAATAATCTCAATGTACCAGGCTCCACATATAATAATTTCAGGCCCCAACTATATAGCCTGAATATGCTTCACCCATCAACCAACCTTGGATATGGATATTAATTCATCAAAATTTGATGACAGAAAACCTGATGAACCAATACATCTACCATTTCTGATTGTCCCACACTTGGATCGATCACCTTCTGATCAAGGGCCACATTTAACAACTACCTCTGAAATAATGGCAAGTATTAAATCATTCCACCCAAACAGACCAAATGTGACACAAGGGGAAGGTTCATCCCACAACCCTACCCAAGCACCCAAGAAGAACAAACCATTGCTAGAAGCAGGAGCAGTAGTAGGGAACCAGTCATGTCAGAATCCATACAAGAACCCAAAGCTACCCTCCAATCCCTCCATGAAGAAAACAAATTGCTATGAGAACTCATCAACCAATTCAGAAACTACATTGAGCACCAAGTTGAAAACATCTACCAAAGGCTCGATGATATCAAAACAATCTCCACCACAGCATGAGACACTGCAGAAGACAAAGCACAAGAAGAAGAGGAAGAGGAAGAGGATGATGATGCATACTTCACACTCTCAACCCCTCAGAGAAAGGGGAAACAAAAAGAAGAACAAACTCCCCAACCAACAAGTGGTTTGGGAATGAGTTCAGCATTGACTGCCTTTTCCTTTGGGACCTTTCCTCCCTGCCTGGCCAATAGTTCCAGCATCTTAGGACCCTCTGCCTTACCAAAAGGAGAGGGCAAAGAACCAGAGAAACCCAGAACACAGTTCTGCTCTTGGGAAACCACTGATGAGCAGGAAAGGGAAGGAGCATCTGAGGAGAAGAAGAAGAAAAAGTACAAAGTCGAAACCCCAGCAAAATTAAAAAGTACCAAACCAAAGGACATCAAAAAATGGCTACTAGATGCCACAGTCTGGGCCAATCAATACAAAGACAAGTTCAACACTGAACAAGAACTTGTCCTACATTTGTTTACCCTCCTAGATGGAGAAGCAGCAGACTGGGGGTTTCCTTTCCAAGGAAAATTATTAACTGAAACAGCCTTCTGACCAGCCCCAATAAGAACTCTTAAAGGATTTATGGAAGGACTACTTGGAGCATTTGGAGACCCTGATGTGGAAAGAGCAGCAGCAAGGAAACTAGTAGAATTGTCCCAAACCAGCACCACAGTTGAGTACACAACAAAATTTCAAACCATCATTGCAGACCTCAACTGGAATGAAGCCACCTATATGGGACAATATACCTGAGGCCTTCACTGGAAGGTGAAGGAAATCTTATCCCAAAAAGAAAGCCAGCCCACAACACTGCAAGGGCTCATCAATGCAGCTCAAAGAATCGATGTGGTTTGAAGGGAAAATGAAGAAAGCCACCCCAAAAAGGACAAGCCCAAGGATAAAGAAAAGGGCAAATCAAGTACCCAAGGAGCAGGATCAACTACTAAGGAAAAAGTAGTCGATAAAGAAAATTTTGTAGATTGAGACAAAAGAGACTGCCATCACAAAGAAGGACTCTGCATCAAGTGTGGTGAGTCAGGACACAACATCAAGGAGTGTCCCAATGGATGGTGCAAATCCAAGCTCAAAAAGGAGGAGAAAAAGGAGATCAAAAAGGAAAGCATCAAGGTAGCCCAAGATAAGCCTGAGGAGGTAGAAATCGAGGCTGAGTTGGGAAAAGAATGAGGTCTCACATGTCTACAGATGTGAAGACCTCATAAGAAGTTTACAAGGAATATATGTACAATACAATCGAATCCAATAGACCACTCTTCTATACAAGTATATCCTTGGTAAACTCTGACATAGAACCCCTTACCACCCTTATCAACTCTGGCACTACTCCTAGCTTCATTCACCCAAAGTTAGTAGAAAAACTCAAACTTCCAATGATCACCCTCCAAAGACCTCATATTATAACTATGCTTGACAGATCCTATTCTCAAAAAGGAAAGGTCTGGCAAAAAGTCTCTCTAAGATTCATTTGTGAAGGAAGACAGAACAAGTGTGATTTTCTCATAGCAGGTATTGGACATAACCAGTTAATCCTTGGCAATAACTGGTTAAGGGAATACAACCCAATTATTGATTGGGCCGAAGAAACCCTGCAGTTCCCAGAACTCATGGACATAGCTACCAAAGAAGAAGCAGATCAGGACCCCCTTAGGGATATCCCTGCAAAGCTAGACCTATGATGGGGATACAATAATGTCTGGGTCAAGGAGTCAGATGTATGGAAAACAGCATTCTGAACCAAATACAGACTATTTGAAACCCTTGTTATGCACCTGCTGCCTTCCAACATTTCATGAATTCTCTATTTAGAGATATGTTGGATGTAAACATAGTTATCTATCTCAATGATATCCTGATCTTCTCCCACAAGGAAGAAGATCATCAAAAACATGTAGAAGAAGTTCTCTGGAGGCTTGAGGAAAATCAGTTGTTCTGCAAAGGTTTGAAATGCTTCTTCCATAAAAAGGAAGTTGATTACCTAGGAATCATCATTTCTGTCGATGGCTTCTCCCTCAACAAACTCAAGGTTGCTGCAGTATTAGAATGGCCATCCCCTCAAAATAAGAAGCAACTACAAAGCTTCTTAGGGTTCATGAACTTTTTAAGGCATTTTGCAAAAGACTTTAGCATTATTGCTCGACCTCTTAACAATCTCCTCAAAAAGGATGCAGAATGGACTTGGGGAAAAGAGCAACAAACCACCTTTGAAGGCCTAAAGAAGACCATCACAGAAGCGCCAGTGCTAGTACATGCAGACCCCACAAAACCCTACTTCTTAGAGACAGATGCTTCTGGAGCAGCAATGGGTGCCATCCTTAGTCAAAGGCAAGAAGACAGCCACCTACACCCTGTAGGTTATATGTCCCAATCATTCAAGGATGCTGAAAGGAATTATGACACCCATGACAAGGAGCTGCTAGCCATTATCTGGGCCCTGGAATTTTGGAGAATATACTTGGAAGGAACAACCCTTCCCATTACTATTTTCACTGACCATCAAAACCTTGAGTACTGGCAAGACAGTAGGAACTTCAACCAATGTCATGCCTGATGGCATATTCTCCTGGCCAACTACAATTTCCAAATCCATTATAGGCCAGGAAAACAATCCAATAAACCAGATGCCCTCTCTAGGCGAAGTGACCATCTAGACATACCCCCTGAGCCCCAAATTATGCTACCAAAAGAAGTATTGGCCAATGCTGCAACCATTGACAGTGATGCCCACATTCAAACCATGATTGAAGCCACCTTAGATCAGGATGAAAGCCTAGAAGAGATCCTCTACTTCTTCCAAGTCAAACAGGAAGAAGCAGCCCCTTACATAAAGAAATCATTCAAAGATTACACCATGGAAGGAGGATTATTATTCTACTAAGGAAAGATATTGGTGCCAGCTGATGAGTCCATCAAGGAATCTACCTTGTGGCTATACCATGACAGCATGATGGCAGGACATCCAGGGAGACAAAGAACCCTGTAACTAGTCAGTAGGAAATATTATTGGCCAGGAATGTGAGCATGGATATATGCTTATGTAGACTCATGTGAAGAATGTCAAAGGGCACAGGCACCCAAGAAACCCACACTACCCCTTCAACCCCTTTCAGTACCTGACTGCCCTTGGCAACAAGTTTCCTATGATATGATTGTTGGACTACCCAATGACCAGGGAAATGATGCTATTCTGGTCATAGTCGACTCATTCTCCAAATATGGGATCTTGATCACCTGTAGCTCCACCATTAACACAAGTCAGGTGGCAGACCTGTTCCTCAAATTCATATGGGCAAACCATGGTCTACCAGAGAGCACAGTATCAGACAGGGGAACAGTTTTTCATAACAAGTTCCTTAAAGCTCTATACCAAAAACTTGGAATCAAACCACACTTCTCCTCTGCTTACCATCCCCAAAGTGATGGACAAACAGAATGCATGAACCCAGGAATCAAATACTTTTTGAGGATATTCTGTGGCAACCAAAGGAAGGATTGGACCAAATGGCTTCCTATGGCCCAATTTGCATATAATAACACCAACATAGTGCCACAGGAATGTCCCCATTCAAATGTGTCTATGGTATTGATCCTGAATTCTCTCCAACCAAGGTCAAGACTGATGTCCCAGAAGCTGAGGAAAGAATGGACACCCTAGAAAAGGTAAAGGAAGAAGCTGCAAGTGCCCTATGGCTTTCCAAATAATACATGACAAAAGGGAAGCCAAAAGAAGTACCCCTATCATTTAAAATTGGAGAGGAAGCCTGGCTAGATGCCAAGAACATCAAGCTGAAATCAAAATCAGCAAAACTCAATGACAAAAGACTAGGTCCTTTCAAAGTCATTGAGAAGATTTCAGATTTGGCATATAGGCTGGAACTCCCAGAATCCATGAAGGTACATAATGTTTTCTATCTAGGACTATTATCCAAGGTCAAAAAGGATAGTAGACATCCCTTTAAGGAAAGACCACCACCAATCACTATTGAAGGAGAGGAGGAATACATGGTGGAAACAATTGTGGACCATGAAAGGAGAGGAGAGGAATGGTGGTATAGAATAAAATGGCAAGGTTATGGCCCTGAAAGCAAGACTTGGGAGCCAAAAGAAAACCTCAAAAATGCCGAGAAAATTTTACAAAAATACCATCAGAATCTATTAAAAAAGGCCTTTGAAGCCTCCAAAGGCCTTAGAGGGGGGGCAGTGTCATAGACATGGGAAGAGACCCTCAGATTTCCATGGATCTCCTAGGATCTCCATGGGATAGGATGGATAGGGGATAGATAAGAGATAGGAAATATAGGGCAGAATGTGGGAATAGAACATTTCCCACATAGATAGACTGCAGATATGTGCTGATGGCTGTGGATAAGAGATAAGTTAGTAAGACTGTATTCTCATTGGATGTGTCTCATCTCTTTCCCACAGCTAGTATGACTCAATGTACATAGATTTTGTGTATATATACTGGGCAGTATTTGACCTTGGGACATCAGGTCAAATATCCCTCATTCAACATCCAAAGACTCCTAGGTGATTAGAACACCTAGGCTTTACTTGACTTTTCTCTTTTAGCTGGTTACTCAACCACCCATTGAGTGCGATTGTCACATCTAAAGCCCAGGCAAGTATCCTCGCCTGGTTGAGAGGTTGAGAGGAGGACTAGTGACTCATGCACTAGTCTAGAACACCAAGTTTGGTGAAAGAATATTGTCTTCCTCTCCTTGAACACAACATACCACAAAAACTTTGCATCATTGATGGTTAAGAAGTGGCATCTGGAAATGTCACTCATTACACTCATTTCAGAATGACCATTGGCTCCCCTGAAGAAGAAATTGAGTGCCATGTCACCAATATAGGCAACCACCATATGGTCTTGGGAATGTCTTGGTTCAAGAAACACAATCCACTTATTGATTGGGACAAGTCTACTATTTCTTTTAATTCCCCCTTTTGTACTTGCAAATGTCTGAAAATTGCCACTACTCTTGAGCTTAAAGGTGAAGCCACTCTTCCTCTCCCCTATCATTCTTTTGCTAAAGTATTTTCTGAGGATGAGTCTATGGTTTTACCCCCACATTGTGAGTATGATTGTGCAATAGAATTGGTGGAGGGGGCAAAGCTATGACATGGTCCCATCTATAAAACCACCATTGAGGAAGACTTGGTGTTGAAGGAGGAATTGGCATGACTTTTGGAATCAGGCCACATTCAGGCCTCCAAATCCCCTATGGCATCCTCAGCATTCTTTATAGAGAAAAAACCAGGTCCTGATGGCAAAAAACACTATCACATGGTGGTAGATTATTGATACCTCAATTCTATCACCAAGAAAAATGTACATCCTCTTCCTCTGCTGGATAATCTTATTGAATGACTGTGAGGTGCCACAATATTCACTAAATTTGATCTTAAGTGGGGTTACAATCTCATCCATATCAAAGAAGGTGATGAGTGGAAAACAGCATTCAAGTGCAAATATGGCCTTTATGAATATCTTGTTATGCCATTTGGCCTTATGAATGCCCCTGCCATGTTCCAACATCTAATGAACAATATTTTCCAGGACATCTTGTACATTTTTGTTATCATCTATATGGACAACATCCTTATCTTCTCCAAGAATGAGGACAAACATATTGGCCATGTACAGGAGGTCTTAAAGCACTTGCAGGAGAACAATCTTTTTTGTAACCTTGAAAAATGCTTTTTCCATGTCCCTAAAATCGATAATTTGGGGTTCATCATTTCTGGGAAGGGAGTCAAAGTAGATCAAAGCAAAGTCACAGCTGTGCTTAACTGGTCTATTCTGAAAAATGTCAAAAATATTCAGGAATTCTTGGGATTTGTTAATTTTTATAGGTGATTCATTCCTAATTTTGGGACTACTGCTTGACCCCTGTATGACCTCTTGTGAAAGGATGCTGAATGGAACTGGACCAATAAGCAAATGCAGGCCTTCAAAACTCTCAAAAAGGCTCTTAAGGAAGCACCTGTGCTCTTACAGCCAGACATAGCAAAAGAGTTTTTCCTCAAATGTGACACTTTGAATTATGCTACAGGAGCAATATTGTCACAAAAAGATGAAGAAGGGAAACTGCATCCAGTGGCATATTTTTCTAAATCCCACTCTCTGGCTGAATGTAATTATGATATCTTTGATAAGGAACTTCTTGCAATAATTTGAGCTCTTCATGAATGGTGCCACCTACTGGAAGGAGCTACATTTCCAGTTCAGATCTTAACAGACCATAAGAACTTAGAATATTTCTCCAAGTCACAGGAACTGTCACAGTGCCAAATTAGATGGTCAAATTTCCTCTCAAGGTTCTGTTACCAGATCATCTACCATCTGGGGGCTCAAAATAAGAAAGCCAATATTTTATCAAGATGTTACAATTTAGTACCCCTTGAAAGGGGGGTGGAGAACCAAGTTCTCATTCACCTGGAATTTTTCATCAATGCTATCACCCCAGATTCTGAAATCCATGACTTGATTGGGGAAGCAATTCATGAGGACAAACATCTTAAGGAAATTATTGGACTATTTAGGCAGGGCAAGTAGGTTAAGGGCTGGGAAATGCGACAAGGTCTTCTTTACTTCAAAGGGAAAATCATGGTCCCCAAGGATGATACCATTCACAACCTTATCTTGGAGGCCCATCATGATGCACTCACAGTGGGACATCCAGGCCAGTACTGAACCCTAGTGCTGGTGTCAAGACAATATTATTGGCCTTTGATGACTAAGTTTGTTAACTCCTATGTTGCCCATTGTGAAACATGCATTCATGCCAAGCCTACCAATTGCCTCCCTCAAGGTCTCTTAAAGCCTCTCCAAGTTCCAGAACAACCATGGGAGGATATTTCATATGACCTAGTTACTGGCCTATCAGTTTCCAAAAACTTTGATGCAATCCTCACAGTGGTAGATTGTTTTTCAAAAATGATTCATCTCATCCCCACTCACTCTACTGCCACTGCTGTCAATATTGCTAATCTTTTCATAACTTACATTTGGAAACCTCATGGCCTTCCCAAGTTGACTATTTCAGATCAAGGATTGGTATTCAAGGCTAAATTCATGCAACAACTGTACAAGTGGCTGGATATCAAGCCCTCTTTTTCCACAGCTTACCATCCTGAGACTGATGGACAAAGTGAAATTATGAACAAATTCACTGAGATATTCTTAAGGATGTTCTGTAACCATCAGCAAACAGACTGGGTAGCTCTCCTTCCTATGGCTGAGTTCACATATAACAACTCAGTCAATGCCTCTACTGGAAAATCTCCATTCCAGATCTGTTATGGTTACAACCCCAAGATGACTATTGGGGGAGAAGCTGATGGATACATTCCTAATGCTGATGAGCATGCTGAATTCATTCAAAAGGGATATGAGGATGTTAAGGCAGCAATAACCTTGGCCCAAGAACATATGAAGACTTATTATGATCACAAGCATCATCTGGCAGAAGAACTGGAAGTTGGAGATTGAGCATGGCTATCACACCAAAACATTTCTTCAGATTGCCCCTCTGATAAACTCAGTCATAAATGTTTGGGGCCATACAAGGTCTTAGAAAAGGTTGGGTCTCATGCCTATAGGTTGGAACTGCTGCATACTATGAAAATTCATCTGGTGTTCCATATCACCCTCTTGGCTAAATTCAACCCTGATCCACATGGGTGTGACCCCCCACAACCTCTTCCAATTATTACAGAGGAAGGGGAAGAAGAATATGTTGTTGAAAAGGTGGTGGATAGCCACATTAAAGGCCAAGGTTGTAATCATCATATCAAATATTTTGTGAAATGGGAAGGATATGATGAAGGAAGCAACTCTTGGGAACCTGTAGATGGTATGGGAAATGCTCAGGAAGCAATCCAAGACTTCCATAAAGCCCATCCCAAGGCACTGACCCTTTAGAGGGGGTAATGTCATGAGTATGAACCTCATGACATGATTTTTTACTATTTATTATATTTTTTCCGAGTTAATTTCCTTTTTTAGGACAGATGTATGTCAGCAACTTATTTGTCAGGTCCCCTGAGACCCATTGGACTAGTTATTGGTCATGTATCTACAAATTGGAAGCTTCTTGGGTTGTATGCATTTGTTCTGCTGTGCATGTCTCTCCTGTATATAAGGGAGAGGCCAAGCTGGGAGCCTTCCTCATGGCTTGACCTCTTGTCTATGAGGACTTAGCCAATTCTATTAGTTACCTATCACTCATACCCTTGCCCAGGACCCCTCATCAGTCCAAGTGTGTCTTTAGCTGCTTAACCATAACCCCAGGCCCTTGTTCACCCTCTCTACCTGTTAGTCACCTCTTGCCAGTGCATATAAGTCCTTGGTTACCTAACTAAGGCATAGTTGCTTGGTACATATGGCATAGCCACCTTGCACACATTCTTAGGGTTATGCACAGAACCCTCTGCATACTTGCCTAGCTTGTCCAAGCTGAGTTGTGACAACTAGGTCAAGCCATTTCTCCTCATTGACAAATGAGAGTGTCTGCATTATATTGCTGTACCCTGAAACACTGATAGTCCCTGGGTGCATAATAGTCAAAAGCATCAAAGGATAGGCAGTAAGGATCAGATAGAGATGTCAATTAGCAATTGTCTGCATACTACAGTGTCCACACCCTAAGCCCTATGATGTTAGTCAGTCAAATCTCTGCTTGCAGTAATCCTGTTACTAATTACACCCATCCACAGCAGTAATAGTTATCTAAGGACTGTTCA
The DNA here is from genome assembly GCA_019616915.1 of Ceratobasidium sp. 423. Lineage (NCBI taxonomy): Eukaryota > Fungi > Basidiomycota > Agaricomycetes > Cantharellales > Ceratobasidiaceae > Ceratobasidium > Ceratobasidium sp. 423. Next base: position 9,430 of record WSTI01003995.1, read on the forward strand.
ACACTAGAGAGGAAGCAAACAGTTAGTATTTTGCACTTATAAATCCATATATTCTTTGCTTATTGTCCAAGTATGCTCCAGTGTGGGCAGAATGCACTTTTTCATAATCTTAGATCTTGTTCTCAGGGCTATATTCAGCACCCTCTCTTTCCTCCACAAGGCCTGGGATTATGACCAGGCCATCAATGATCTTACCAGAGCTCTTGCACTTGCCCAATGTTACAGGCAAGAAAAATATGAACTAATTGATCTTTACAATCAATTTATTGAAGTCATAAATGTTTGAGAAGCTCAAATCAACAAACAAGATGAGCAGATCTTCAGGTTGATGCTTACCAAGAACAAGTTGACACCATTATCACCCAAGGTTGTGGGACAATTCATCCCCACAACTACACATTCCTTGCATTTCATAATAATAACAGTTAGGCAGAATCCTTGCCCCTGTATCAACCCACATCACCTTGATACACTCCAAGCCCTGAAGAACCTGTTAATATTTCAGAGCATGACTGTAACCTGTTTTATCCTATCGATCACTCCATGAGTCCCAAGAGCAGTGAAGATGAAGTTATTTATGAACTGGAGGTAATCAATATCTTGTCTGACTCAGAGGATCTGTGAAGATGTCTTCTGTGTATGATTCCCACCATTCTTCTAGGGCTGGCTCCCCTATGACTGTGTTCACATCCCTCATCCTGCCCACCAGGCCACATATGAAGAAATTGAGTCTATGAGGCATGATCTTGTAGGCTTTAACATGTATAAATTGTTGACCAATGTATATGAATCTGTTGCTCTGTGTCAAGCTGAGGTGGGAGAAGTCCAGCAAGAAATTGAGGCAATGTGGTGACAATTCTCCCAAGTACCAGGAGCTGCAATATAGGACAGCCAGGGATTCCCTACCTTCCATAATGTCAATTTTCCACAAATGGAATTGACTCAAACCACCCTCAATCAGATTGAAGGCATCATTACTTGAAATCAAGGTCCCCAGGCAGCTGTCCCCATTATCCCCCCTATTGTTGCCCCTGTTGCTCCTCTACCTGCCACAATGACAGGAGTAAAATATGCTACTCCTGACAAATATGATGGGAAGAATAAGGAAAAAGCTGAAGATTTTGCAACAGCTTGTGATATGTATTTAGATGCAAAGGGACAAGGTCTGTTGGCCTGCCAAAAAATCAATTTTGTCATCAGATATCTGGAGGGAACAGCACATGATTGGGTGCAGCCCCATCTTAATCAAGAATGGCAGACCCCAGGATCAGTCACATGGCTGAATGATGTTGCTTCATTCTGGAGGGAATTTGACAAATGATTTGGTGATAATAACAAGGTGGAGCATTACTGTCTTAAATTCCAGGCTTGCAAACAAACCAAATCTGTCCAAGAGTATCTTAGGGATCTCCAAACTTATGCAATGCCTTTGGGATATTCTGATGAAGTCATCTGTGACCATTTCTATGATGGCCTCAAGAAGGACATCATAGATATGATGATGAACCAACTCTTTAATCAGGCTACAGCAACATTCGAGTGCACCAAAGATTTGGCACTCAAAATTGATAATTGTCTCAAATTCTATTGAACCCCTGCAATGTCCTTGGCTCCCAAGGGCACCACTACTTCCACAACCCCACATCCATGCTTTAATGTCAGTGACCCTGTCTTCATGATGGATGGTGGTCAGGCAAAGAAGGGAATTATACAATCTATTGCTCATGAAGGTTTGGGCCCAGCCCAACCCACTATTAAGTGGAATCAAGGAGGAGTCTTGAAGACTCCTTTCAATCAGATCAAGTTGGATGCTTGCCCCACCACTGCCACCTTCACACCTTCAAAGCCAACTACTTCAGCTGTGAAGGCAGATAATAAGGGACCTGCCCCTATGGACCTTGATGGTAAAGGCAAAATGGTATTCACATGCTATAATTGTGGGGGCCATGGGCATATATCTGTGCAATGCCCCTCTAAGGCCATTTCTGGCCATGTTGTGGAAGTTATTGGGGACCAAGGTCCTGAATTGGTTGAAGTAGAAATAACATCTGATGTGGAGTCAGGAAAAGGAGGGGCTGGAACTCTTTAAGGAGCCAAGTTCTCAGCCATATGTTAAGGGATTGTGATGTAAATATGCTTGAATTAAATTCTATCAGTAACTCTGCTCAAATTCAAGTACCAATCACCACTACCCCTAGTCAGACTCCTGTTTCCCACAAATCCCCCTATTCTGCTAAGCCATTCACTACTAAGGCCCTGCTAGATTCAGGTGCCTCATCTGTTTCATTCACCCAAGTGTCATAGACATGGGAAGAGACCCTTGGATTTCCATGGATCTCCTAGGATCTCCATGGGATAGGATGGATAGGGGATAGATAAGAGATAGGAAATATAGGACAGAATGCAGGAATAGAACATTTCCCACATAGATAGACTGCAGATATGTGCTGATGGCTGTGGATAAGAGATAAGTTAGTAAGACTGTATTCTCATTGGATGTGTCTTATCTCTTTCCCACAGCTAGTATGACTCAATGTACATAGATTTTGTGTATATATACTGGGCAGTATTTGACCTTGGGACACCAGGTCGAATATCCCTCATTCAACATCCAAAGACTCCTAGGTGATTAGAACACCTAGGCTTTACTTGACTTTTCTCTTTTAGCTGGTTACTCAACCACCCATTGAGTGCAATCGTTGCATCTAAAGCCCAGGCAAGTATCCTTGCCTGGTTGAGAGGAGGACTAGTGACTCATGTGCTAGTCTAGAACATTGGATATTCAACCTTATCATGGTCACCCACTTTCCAAGCAAGACCCCACTTGCATATTCTACTGCCTAGGCAAGGGATTGCCAAGATCATCATAAGTGCACTATTTAGTGTTAGCAAGACACTGAAGATCAGACCAATCCCCTATAGTAGTAATGTGCTTGTGCTGGGAATTCTCCCATTGTATCTCACTGCAAGTGGACCTAGCCAGTCTTCAGACAAGGTCTTAGTGATATAGACAGTGGGCCACTGCTTTATAAATCTTATACTTATAGGTCACAAAACCCTACACCCCATAGGTTGCTGTTTGTGCATCACCCAGTTCATTGAACCCACTAGTATTACAAGGCCCCTCTCTGGGTGGAAGAAGTCATCTTAACCATCCACAGTATTGGCTGCTAGGACCCCTGATCAAAAAGG
>WSTI01003997.1:0-12559 GCA_019616915.1 Ceratobasidium sp. 423
GCATACATAGGGAAATTCATGCACGTATACCTCGACGACATCGTTATATTCTCAGATACGATACAGGAGCATGTCGAACACATCCAGAAAGTCCTAGATGTGTTACGCGAACAAAAGCTCTACCTGTCACCGGGTAAAATGCAATTCTTCGCAGAAGAGCTACGCATCCTCGGTCACGTGATCGACAAGGACGGCATCCGCATGGACCCGGACAAGGTCGACTGTATTCAGAACTGGAAAACGCCGACAAACAAGGACTTACTTATGAGCTTCATTGGTGCGGTCGGATATCTAGCGCCGAATTGCCCTGAGATTCGGATCCCCATGGGGGTATTGAGCAAGCGCGCAGCACACACGCCCTGGTCGTGGGGCCCGTCAGACCAACGGGCGTTCCAAGAAACGAAAGACATCGTCAGTAAATGGAGGGCGCACCACCGAGTTGCACTCGATTACTCACCAAACTCCGATCCAATCTATCTCGTGACAGACGCTAGCTTCACTGGCGCGAGCGGATTCGTGTGCCAAGGAAAATCGCTTGAAACCGCGAAAGTCGCTGCATTCTGGTCGGGTAAATTCAAGCCGGCGCAGCAGAATTATCCTGTCCATGAACAAGAATTACTGGCGGTCATTGAATCCCTAAAAAAGTTCAAAAACTTACTACACGGGACAAAATTCACAATCAAAACCGACCACAAGGGACTCACGTTCTTGAAGTCCCAGAAAGGCACGTCGCCAAGACAAGCACGCTGGTTTGACACGCTGAGCCAATTCGACTTTGAGATCGAATACATACCGGGTGAAACAAACAAATTCGCGGATGCGTTGTCGCGCATATACTCGAACGAGCACAAGAACGTCAAGCGCGCAGAATCCGAGTACGTAAGCGACTATGATAGCGACGCCGAGGAAAAACAGATCGGCTCGATCAAGGTAGCCGCCAGTTCGGTGACACGAGCCGTAGAAACCGGCTCGGAGGCCACAGTGGGACCATCAGAGTTCGTAGACATCCCGGAACCAGCTCTCCGAAGGTCGACGAGAACTCGCAAGACGCCGGAACGACTAAACCAGTCAGTACCAAAGCCGAATTCCAAAGCAAAGCGAACGGAAACGGCAAAATCGACCAGAGCCAACAAGAGGCGCACAAAAACACAGCCAGACCCACAAGCAGTAGACCACAATGATACTGAGAAAAGTGAAGAGTCTAAAGTGATTGTCGAGCGGCCGCCAGCCGAGAAAGAAGACCCTGACGCTACAGACGGCACATCTTACGGAGCATTCGCTGAGGCAATGCTAGAACTAGATGTCGAGGATGCGGTCCGGGGACAATACGAGGACGATGCGTTCTTCGGTCTTATCATCAAAGACCCGGCGAGTTTCCCTAAATTTGAGTTGAGTGATGGGCTGATGGTGCTGAACGATCGAGAGAGACGACTACTATGCATCCCGGACATCATGATAGGCGAGCGGAAGCTCCGGGAACGCATAATAGACCACGCACACCTGTCGCTCGCGCACCTAGGGCACAAGAAGACATACGCATATATGCGCGAATCAGTATGGTGGAAGGGAATGCACAAAGACGTACAGGATTTCTGCGCATCATGTGTCGGGTGCGCGGCTGCCAAGTCTAAAACAACACCCCCATATGGCAAATTAGTGCCGCTCACAGTCCCAACGCGCCCATGGCAGGTAATCGGGTTTGACATGGTTGGACCACTACCAGTTTCCAGTAATCGTGACGCCGAATTTGACATGGTGGGGATAGTAGTCGACTTGTTGACAATGATGACACATCTGATGCCCATGCGCCAAACATACAAGGCAAGGGATCTGGCGGAACTCATCTTCGACAACGTCTACAAGTTGCACGGAGCACCTGAAGCGATAGTGAGCGATCGGGATTCCCTGTTCACGTCGCAATTCTGGACGGGACTGCACGAGATGACCGGCACCGTGTTAAGAATGTCTTCAGCATACCACCCTCAGAGTGATGGGACCGTCGAGCGAGGAAATCGGACATGGGTCAGTCTATTACGGGTCTGCATCGATGCCGCCCAAAAGAATTGGGCCAAGAAACTGGCGGGAATCGAATATGCGATTAACTGCTCACGCGCCGAGGCGACTGGCCTGTCCCCGTTCTATCTGAATTACGGCGTGACACCACGACCGATGATTTGGAGGGGTGAGTCGCCCTATCCGGGAGTAAGGGTGACGTTGCAACGCATCAAAGATGGGCTGATGGCTGCTCACGACGCAATTCTTGAAGCACGCGTAGCCAGCACACACCAGGCGAACAAACACCGACTTCCGGCGCCATTCAAAGTGGGAGATTTGGTATATATCAGCACAAAAAATATATCCATCCCCAAGGGACGGTCGCGAAAGTTAACGCCTAGATACATCGGCCCATACAGGGTACTACGAGTAATTGTGGAAGGAGCGACTTACGAGATCGATCTGCCGGCTGATCTGAAGGCCCGGGGAATCCACCCGGCATTTCACGCGTCATTACTAAGGAAACACGTGCCTTTGGACGACCGGCGCTTCCCGGGCCGAACGTTTGCGCAGGTATCACTACTTGGCGAGGACACGCAGGAGTGGCAAGTCGAGAAAATCCTACGCCACCAAGGCAAGGGGCCAGAGGCTGAGTTCGAGATACAGTGGAAAACTGGTGACAGGACTTGGGAGCCGTATAGCAACGTGAAGCATCTGAGCGCGTTGGAGGATTACTTCGAAGCCCTCGGAATTGAGAAGCTCAGCGAATTACCCTATGGAGAGGTGGCTGAAACCGGGGCAATTTCCAATGAATCTGAGATGGTGCACACGACCTCAGTCAGCGCGTGTGGTCTGAAACTATATGCGCGCCCAAATACGCCCAAAATGAGAGATTTCACTAGAATTTTGGGCAAGGGCGTATATAAGGTACAGGGAAAGGACTCTAGGACCACCTACACCATCGTCAGCCGCCTCACAAGCTCTACACACATCTCGTTAACCATGAACCAACCGTCCCTCGTCACCACTCTCGAGACCACGTTCACACCCGCGCAACGCGCGATGTTCGCGGAATATGACCGGATAATCAAGGCCGGGGAACGTTTCGAGCCCGGGGAGAACGCAACGGCATACGGAATATACTGCACGATGAGAGATACGATGAGGGAACAAATGCTAGCTCAACATGTGAACGGTCCTTACCTGTCGGTTCAGAACAACCCGAACTTCTCGTTCCATCCGTACGCATCTACTCACACGATGAACTCGGCTTACCCGCATGGACCGGCCATACCACCGGCTCACGCACCCGGCTTCTACACAGCCTATCCCCCTGTTCCCGAGCTCCCGCCATACCCACACGATCGCACACCGAAGCCGAGGTCGAAGCACGACAATTGGAAAGGAAGACGGGATTATCGGGGCCCGAAAACGGACAGGAAGCCGTATATGGGGAAGAAGTCGGGAGGGCCGAAGGGACGGGGCGAGGACATCACAGTCACGAAGACCGCCGGAGCCCCCGGTACCGGACAGCACATGGCGCCGGCCATTGACCCGTACATGGACCACCTACACGCGCACACCATGGCCGACGCATTCAATCACACGAACACCCTCGACATGTCTATGGTGAGCTCGGCGCTACCTTCTGCATCGACCTACTCGTTCGCGGGCCAAGCAACCGGCTGGGGTGAACCGCTCACGATCCCTAGCACCCCCCGCGCCCCGTCGCCCACCCTTACCGCGACCACGAACGAGACCACTCGTCAGGACGTGCGCATGGCGGCGCCCGTAAAGTTCCCGAAGGCCGCAGCGCAAGCGGCGATGTTAAACTCGACCAACACGACGAGCGGACCGTCTACGAGCGCGACAGGAACCCAGTCGCCGCCGGACGTTACCGTTACCGTTACCGCTAACCCGAACATCACCAAGGAGCCGACGATAGGAGGATCGAAGGACACTAGTGAGCCGAAAGAGGATGGGGATACGGAGATGGCGACTGCGAACAAGGCGAACGAGGGCACTACCGCCAACACGAACGAAGGAATGGAGGCGAGCTCCGTTGTAGCTCGGGAGGGCGAGTGTTAGGTAACGGCTGCCCGGCGCCTAGCGCCGGCACCGCCACCGAACGAACGAACGAAGGACTTGGGAGGAACTGGCTATATTCACGATTGTATCTACATGTTTGTACCCCCGCGCCTTATAAGGCCGGATCGTCTGTACCCAGATCCCCCCAATTCGAGTGACTCTTGGACTGCCACGCGTCTACAGCTAAGGTCCGACTCTTTGTCACTCCGCCGACGTTACACAGCACAATGGTTAACTCATAGGGTTGGCCGATTAACCAGGTTCCCAGAGATTCGATGCGTTCGGGTGCATTCGGTTTTGGTCGGAAGGTAGCGTCATACTTCAATTTGGTTGGTAACCCTGTGAGCGTGCTGTACAAGACATCTATTGCGGGGTACCCTCGCACATTTGGGTCAGGATGAGCTAGAAGGGTCGAGAGGTGAATATACTGAGATGTCGGCCTGGAGTACATCTGGCGAAGAATAGGTGCTATGTCGCTTAAGACCTGAAGGGCGTCGTGGAGCGGGCCGGTTAGAGAAAACAGATTCAACTATATTCAAACGACGTCAAATAGATTTGGGTACAGTGAGTGATCAAAACATACCTCGAGTGTGAGATTCAAAGCCGGAATCGATGGCGGGACGTCCGGGCCGGAAATAGTGGTAACTGGGAGTTCCTTTGACTGAATTAGGGTACGGCGGATCTCCATAGCGAGTATCGAGAGCATAGGTTGGTAGTCCACGTTGAGAGCTATGGTGGCCCTCAGAATATTTGCGGCCAATATCATCCGAAACCTTATCTGTGTAGACTGGTCGTAGCGTTGTATGATATAGTCCCTGGCTTTATGGGCAGTCCGCAAAGGATCGAACATCTTCTTCTTCATCCAATTCGCATCTAAAAGCCAGTTATAGTATAGCTCAAATAGAGCATGTAAGACTCACAGCTCTGAAGGACAAACGGGAGAGAATTGCTTTCAACTCCGGGATCTAGTGACAATACCCCACACACAGCGGCTGAAATTCCATCAGGATCATCCTCCCTATCAGCAAGCCCGGCTATTTCATCTGTGTTTGGCCATGGTTGAGTGGGCATCGGAGAACCGGCACTAGAATCATGTGTAGTCGAAGAATGCGTAGTGGATTCATCAGAAGTGTACTCGAGGCTAAGAAGCGCTTGATATAGACTATTTTGACCATAAGACATCCTGGGTACAGAACGACTAGAGTTGACACTGTGTCGTTCAGGTTGCAGGTTCGGGCGAGTTGTTCCGAGAATTTCGAATTTTCCACGAGTGTCGGAACCTTGTTGGCAGATTGGTGACATGGATAGGTCAAGGGAATCAAGTTGTTGGGGAAAATCGAAAAACAGGTTCGAATTGTCTCCCATAGGTATCGCTTGGTAGTCTAGCGGGTTCACGGGTGTTGCCCCGAGCGCCAATGACAAGTTGGCTTGCTCTTCGAACGCCAGGTATGTACCGACCGGAGCGAAGGCTTGGCTCGAACTCCAATCGAGTGGCCCTCCAGGGAAGATATTCTCGGACGTCCAATCGGATGGTGGTGATAGATGACCAGGGAAACAATCTGGTACTAGTTGGTGAGGAATGGAAATGTAGGGCATAGCAGTCATGTCGGTTGTACAGGCATCTCCTTCTCGGAAAGGATGTACGCAAGTCTCTGGCCCGTGTTCCGTCCAGAACGAAGAGCTGGGCATTGAAATATCTGTAGATGTGTCTGGCCGATAGGAGCCAAATGTGGATAGGCCCGTTGATCCGAGGCCAGCATTCAACGCACATCCATCGCACAAGAGACGCGACTCGTCGGCTCCTGGAGGCCTAATTTCCTAGGCTACGATTATTTCTCATCAAAAAAGTTCAAGTACGAACCACTCACCTATCTGCGCATTTCCAGCATCCCTTCATGATTCCACCGTTTCTTACTATCCTTTCAATTGGAACTCTAGTATGCAAGGATATTTATGTATGAGCTAGATCCATCACAGTCTTCTGCTCGGGGTACCCACGGGCGTCAAACGAGATGGTGGTGGAAGGGTGATGGTTGTCGAAAGGTCTCTCACTTTGTAATTGCAACGTCGGTCAACTTGAATAGCTTAGGTAAGCTAGTTCCCGCGCGTGAATGCGCCCAGCACTGGTCAGCACTCCCCGCACGAGGACGTGAGTAGGTACAGTATCAAACAACGCGGGAGTATTGTATAAAATAAAGTAAAAAGAGCGTATTAATAATGCATATAACGGTGAAGCCCCAATTATTTTCCGCCGGGGTCGCGGAGGGTACCACCCCACTGAGTGTAGAGAACTCGAAGGGTAGCCATGCGGAAGTCTGACCACTTTGCAGCACGGTCCTCGCTGTCAGTTTTCCTCCAGAGCTCTTCTAATATCTGGATACAACTGCTAAAGCAACTCTCTGGTCTGGAACACTCTGGGAGTCCCCTCAAGCGCAGAAGCGTCGCCTCGCGTTCGGTTGGTTTACGCGTGACAACTCCGGCCTGTGTACGAATTATTTCAGAGGAATTTCATTAAAATTAAACGTCCCAGCCTCACAATTCCTAAGCACGGGGCCAGGTGCATATCCAGAGCTGGGGCAGGCTTCGTATCATTGATGAGCTTCATGAGCCTTTGTTGAGCGGTTCGTACTCGGGCATCGAGAGAATCTGTATCGCATAAGGTCTGACACCCTGGTTTAGCGTTGAAGTGATTTGGGTAACGGCTAACCTTACCATATATAAATAGATATACGCCACCTGGCGCCAGCACTCCTGGACAATTAGCCTAATGACAAGTAGGGAGGGATCTGGAGAATTGCCATAATTAGCTTTGAAGTTTCGAATGTCTTGCTCAATTTCCTGTATAATCCTGGCATCTACACAGGCTCCGAACTCTTGATAGAGAGAATTCGTTCGGGCTAAAATTAGTGTTATGCGGTCAGGTTGTCCGTACAACCAGGAGAGCCCGAGATGATTGTCGATATATAGCACCGATGAATCGATTGGGGTCCTCAACGAAGTATCATACTTGAGGTTTGTAGGGAGGCCCGTGATGATGCTGAAATACACATCCATTACAGGGTAGTGCCGCATATTCGCATTGGGGTGTATGAGTATACCAGGAAGATGAACCAATTGATTCATCGGCTCCGGACATGCGCGTCGGAACACGGGGGCTGCCTCCCGCATTAATTGAAGGCAAACGTGCAGTGGTTCATATCTGGATGCCGCGAATAGCTGATAGTGGGCATAGTTAGAGCTAGTATTTTAGCAAAGTGCATGCAACAGAGCTACCTCTAACGTCTGCTCAAGTGCTCGGATCGATTCCCGGATTTGTATTTCGCGAGATGGGTTCGTCTTGCGTTTTGCAGCATCCGCTAGAGTCCTGTGGAAGGTCATCCTCAGGGCAGAAAGCTTCGGAAGGTAGCTTGAGTCGAATATCGGGTTGGTAGCAATGGATCGAAAAATGTTGGCGATCAGAATGGTGCGGAATCTTGATTCCTTTGACTCGGCGAAGTGACGAATAATGTAGTCCCTCGTTCTCGCTGCCGCTCGCGAGGGATCGAACAACGATCGTCGCATCCATACCGCATCTAGGGAAAGATGAATCGCAGTCCTAGGTCAAGCTAGGAAAACGCTCACAGCTGTGGAGAGCAAAGGGGAGGGAATTACTCTCTAGTTTGCGGTCTAATACTAGCTGACCACAAAGAGTAGTCTCAATGCACTCTGGGTCATCATTTTCATCGATACACCCGGGATCCTGATCAACCACAAGGTCCATCGATGGAGATTGGGATCTAGTTGGGGTTATGCCCGGATCAGGAGGTGAGGACAAGATAGGTGTATTCTTATTTGCGGGAGGCTCCCCAAGGCTAAGCAGTGCTTGAAATAAGCTTGCTTGCGCGGATGTCAGCTGAGAGCTACCAGTAGGTCTGAGAGCGACTTCGTTGGATTCGTGAGACATTGTCGCATTGTCAGCTACATTAATCGGTTCACAGCCACTTGAAAGTCTTGGATGAGATTCAAACTCAGTTCGGTGGGGAAATGTAGATGTGACGAAGGAGCGAGAGCTGGGGTGGGCGATTGTCGGAAGCGGCACGACACTCTGACTGTCACCCAACGAATTAGATAGAGGACCAAGAGTCGGTTCAGAGTAGGTTAAGGAGTTGAAGGCACCGTTGTAATCCGGTGGGTAAAATGTTTGCCGGTCAGATGACGCAGTACAATTTGATTCCCAGCCCTGAGAGGTGCAGCCCTCGGTAGTCGCCGGCCAAGTGGGTCTGATTGGAGGTTGGGAAGTAAGCCATGGTTCACCGAGATGGGTGTCATTGGTCAGATTCGAATCCCCAGCCAGGATGGGATTTGGCCCAAGAAATGCCGGGTCGCCAGTAGCGTCGTAAGTCAGGTGATCTTGAGAGAGTCGGCCGGCGAGAGGGTTACCAATGGGTGAATGGGATGTTTCCAAACCTTGGTTATAATACCCATGACTGTCAGTGGTACTAGTGATGTTATGTCCATTCTCTGTCGGTTGGAATCCATTCTGAGGTGAAATCGGGTTGCCAAATTCCATCCTGTTTCTCAAGAGAATGTGCAAAATACATTCAAGTAAATTCTCGTCGTGCGCTCCCAGATGAAAAAGAGTATAACGCTCCTACCCACCTATTACCCCAAAACCCATTCATTTGTTAGGAGGTGGCCGTATTATAGTAAACTCCAACTCGGGGTTCAACAGAGTGGTCGCTAATCTCACATCCCTATAACCGATCAACCTCTCAAATCACGTGGATTTTGATCAGATTTGACCGAGCTGGCAGTACTGAGCTCGCATCGAAGTACATAGCCGAACATATCCAGGAGAGCTTATATAATGGATGTGATGGAAGCAAGAAGCACCCCACTGCCCCCGCGTATATAATGAGTGAATAATTACCCGACCCCCGGTGCCGAAGACCATGCGTTAGTCAACATGCCCCCCAGTCAATACTGGACCATTTAAACGCGAATTTTGCCAAATGAACAGAATAAATGCTCTACTCGGGTGGCACCGAGTGCGCTGGTTCATTCACCGTATTGTACATGTGCATGCTCCCTGCAGTGAATAAATAAGCTTAGTACACTCGAACAAACTCATTACACTAGACTTGCAATTCGAATAGTGGCAAGTCAGTAGTCGCTCCCCTCAGCAGGGCGATTTTCTGCATATGCTCGGTTCCAAACGTCTTGCAACGAGCGAATGCCAGTATGAAAAAGACTGTCTGGAGATGCGCTCTCAGGGACATTGGCGAGCCAGTTGGCAATTGTAAGTGTCTCTTCATGTTTGAAGGTTACAATACCTGCCTAGATATATGGTCGGTTATTAGTTTCTCGTATTCTCCTCACGAGTAAGCCTCTAACGCTGTTATAACCGACAAATAACATGCAAATACCGAGGAGAGTATCCAGATTCAGTGATAAACTACTTGTATTGATGATCTTTATAATGTCTTGCTGGGCACGTATGATACGGGCATCGAGCGCAGCAGCCCCGCACGCGCTCTACATAATCGCCAGTCAACGAATGGGTATATAACGTGTGTAAGAATAAGACATACTAGATATAAATAAATATATGCGACCTGACACCAGGCTCTCGGAGTATCAGGTCCGTTCCCAGAGCACCCCTCAATTTTTGCTCAGCTCTGGTATACCTTCTTCGACGTCGTGGATCGTTTCAATATCAGCCCCTCCCTCATAGTACTCAGATAGCGCATTTATGCGTGCTAATATGACAAGAAGCTGGTTAGGAAGACCTTCAAGCCAACATATACCCCAGTGGCATGCACACTCAGGCACAGACTATGGTTCGCTATTTCGGGGCGCCAGGTAGTGTCATACTTGGTGTCCGCTGGAAGACCAGTTGCCATGCTGAGTGTGATATCCATAAAGGGGAAGCGTCTCATGTTAGGTTCAGGATGAATAAGCACAGTGGGAAGGTGAATAATTGTCGCATGTTACTCACTGCGAGTGCAGGGTCGAATACGATCCGGTTCATCCAAGCCAAATCTAAAAGTGTATAAGCTCGTAGGTTTATTTCTAGAATCAAACAGCCTCATAACCATACAAGACGAAGGGCAAAGAGTTACTCTCCAAACTGTGGTCGAGAGCTAGCCCTATGTACAGTTCGCGTCAAAACCTCTTACACTGGCCCCATGTTATCAATTATGATTTTTGTATGTAAATAAATACCGCGTTGAACGAAACCCATACCCTATTACTCGAAAGCGAGGCTTCAGGCCTACAAAACGAATATACTAGCTAAATGATCCGATAAAAACTCGCTGAGATATGGAGCTCACAATCAAACACATGTGTGTAAGAGGTTTTGACGCCAGAGGTCAAATCTCCTTGTATCTGCTAAATGTTCTGTATCTAAGCGAAATGTATAAATACGACCCATACAAGGATGTTCACTCATTCCATTACTATCCAGGGGGAGGTTATTAACTTACCTGTTTGCCTATATTGAGTGAGGAAATACCATGTGAAAAGGGGGTTAGGGGTAATGTGTTTGGCTCACACTACACAGTATTATGGTATGAAACCATGGTTAATCATGAAATTGGGGAACTAAATTATTACTAGTACAGTTCAGAGAACAAGGGGACCCAGATTGAATTTTTCAGGTAAGTACATGGGCGCATATAGGGGGAGGCAGGTGCATACATATAGGCTTACCTAGTCAGGGAGAAGTACCAGCTACCTGAATACAGCATTTTTGAGTAGTTTTAGTCCTAACACTGATGATGCACATGTTTTCTTGAATGAAAAACCCCCTTAAGTAGGCTTAATACTCAAGGAAAGTGGTGGGGTCCTATTTCATAACCTAACCTTAATTTCATTCATAACATATACTTTGTTTTGCAGGCCAAACACCCAGTAGTTGATCGGGCAGATACTTCTGACATTGGTACTGGTGGCCGAAGTTGCGAGCCACCCCAACTCCGAGCAATAAAAAGGTAGTCGAATGGAATTATATTCGTCCAAGCGTATATTCAACCTGGTCATCGGGAATTGTACAAGACGGCACAGCGCAGGGGGAGAATGCCGATAAATTTATGGCCAGCGATGGTGGTCATGATCTCAAGCAGCGGTATTGGAAATAGATGGTGCCGCCCAAGGTGAGCCAGGGTACACACAAGGGGGAGGCCGAGATTACGGCCGGGTGGTAATGTGCCGGTTGCCTAAGATTACGGGTCAGTTACTGATAGATTACCCGAGGATCACGCGACGCCCGTGATGAAGCATAATTATATACTGGAAAGTGGTATTACAGACGGATTACGGGCCAGGCACGTGACCGTTCCGCAGGGAGCTCTCGCGCTCCTATCCATTGCCCCTATTTGTACCTCATGTTCTCGACTATATTGTCAACTCCCGCCGCTCTTTTACCACTCATTGTATCCTATAGCACTTAATTGATCGTTCTTGACTACATACACGTACGACATCATGATTAATGCCGGGCCTAGGAGCTACAGACCTGTCGCCTTGCAATGCAGCACGGCGAGCCCTCGCCGATGATGTCCGGGAGTTACGAACCAAATGCGTTATGTTGGATAACTCGGTTCAGGAACTCAAGGCGGCCTATGCGTCCAATAAACAGCTTCGCTCTAAAGTCGTGGACTTGGAAACTCAGCTAAGGAGTCTTGATGATACGATACTAGGCTTACTGGAGTTCAAAACCCATGCGATAAAGCTATTGCAAGCCTTGGTATTGAAACATGATGTTGATGAAATCAAAGGTCAAATTCTGTCCCTGGCGCTCCAGTCTAAGGACCCAAATGTGTTTCTGAAGTCCATTGTGGATGGGGAACAAGGATCAGATGAAATGGAGGGGAATGCTGCAATTATGGAGCTGGGAAGCTCGCACCAACCTACTGCAATGGATGCGGAAAGTTTGCAGTGTGAGCTTTGTGACTCACGACTGTTGAAGGTGAGCCTAACAGTATATCTTCTCATTTTGAGAGCTCACATTTCGACAGGATGCTTGCAATAATGTACTATTGCATCTATTTGGAGCTGTCAGGATTCTCAAGCAAGAGCAAACCCTTTATCTGCATGGACTCACCCGAAACGATCCTAGATGGCCTGGAGCAGGTGTTGGCGATCAGCGATGCACATTCATTCGGTTTGATTTCACCAAATCATGTGATGACCCTATCAACATCGACGCATTCAAGGAGTACTGCAAGTTTGTTCGTAACCATGGTGTGCAGCGAGTTCCAGTGGCCGAGGAAGTCATAAGAAAGGCAACCAATGCCACAATCCAGGAGCGCTATCAGATAAAGTACAAGTATGAGGCTGAGAAACACAGACATTACCTGAAAAGCTAAACAAACCCACCCAAGCAATTGCGGGGAACCAACCAGGTGAGGGTGGCACTGATGGAAATGTTACACAAGTGTTGCCCAGGAAGAAGAAGGCCACCACACACTATTGCTCCCGAGCTGAGGCAGTC
>WSTI01003998.1:0-12541 GCA_019616915.1 Ceratobasidium sp. 423
TTCCCGTCGAATGCGCCGACCAGATCTTTTCTGCCCTTCCAAAGAACGAGTTGACGAGGGTGGTCAAGATGGATGGAAAAGGCGCGCATTTAATCAATGAGGTTGCCGAGGTTGCGGTTGTGATGAATGGGATCGTGAGGGAATGGCTGGATGAATGTATTAAAGCCGGTCTCTAGACGGAATTAAAGCGCATACACACATCACCCTAAATTTGCCAGTAATGGTTCTTGTACGAATATAAATGAAAAATATCCGACAATCTTGTGCCTTGTGCCGCTTACATAAGCCGGGCTTATAGCTCATCAAGTTTCTCGCCACGATCCCATTTCAAACATGCACTTGACCGCAGCCGACGATCCCAGGCTAGACAACTGGACTTGAAAGTGAGTAGTTTAGCACTCGAAAATAAACCTAGTCTAAGCCGGTGTGTATTTCTCCAAGCCACGATTCCCATGTCTAACGTCCGCATCCCAGACACTCCTCCACCCGGCTGGCACTCGATCCGACCATGGGCTCCACGTTTATCGCTCTACGTGCACGAAATCACGTCGGTGTCTGTGACGTTTATTCTTAGTTGTCGGAACCATATTCCCGACTCGCCGTTGCTCGAGGAAGAACTTGGGGAGAAGCTGGTGGATGTGAAGCATAAAATATCGGATGTGCTCGGCAAGGGGTTGGCTGTCAAGGTGAATAATGCGCCGTGGCAGCGGGTGGTGATGCATGTGGACGAAGAGTCGGATGAAGAGGCTGTGGTTATTCTTTATGGGCTCATGCCGTCCAAGCATTATGAGATTGAGCTGAGCGTCGTGGCGGGGGAGAGTATCAAGGGGAATCTTACGACCGAAGACGAGATTAGTGAGTATGGTGCTACGTGTGTTATTCTGAATAATGAACTTGTTACAGATGATTTTGACGAGTCTACACGTGCACCACCGGCCGTTACTCAGCTTAATACGACTGCTCAGACACAAACTGTTACGCCTGCCGATACACCCCCGTCCTCTCCGAGTAGCAGTGGTTCTTCGTCCCCTCAGCCTCGACAGATTACGGTTGAGGAACGTGCGAGTCAGCTACGACACATGCATGCCATGCTCGTCCAAGAACATGACCAGCTCACAGCCCAGTTGAAAACAGCTCGAAGGGATGCTCAAAGGGCAGACGCCGCACTGCGGTCGGAAATCGAGGCTCTTAAGCGCGCAGTGGAGAAGAATGCTGCGGGTGAGCAACGAGCGAAGCAGAAGATTCTGGCGCTTCAAGAGGCGGTGAAACAGGCTCTTGCGGCGGCTGTGGATGCGGACAACGAGGTCAAGGAGCTGGAGAGGGCGTTGCCTGGACTGGAAGCCCAACGAGACGAGGCGGAAAAGGAACATGCCAGGGCGAGCGAGGCTGCCGAACGATCCGCGGCAGAAACCAAAACCGCACTCGACCAGGATCGAAAACGAACGACCGAGGTCGAAGCGGAACTAGCCGCTCTAACATCCAAAATCGAAAAAATGACCGCCAAGCGGGACAAACTTGCCACCGAGAACATTCCCGAACTCGAACGCGAGCTATCTTCCATCCGAGCCGAAATCGAAGAAATTGAAAAAGAAAAGGAGCGAGAACGGGAGTTTAACCACGAGATTGATTATCCGCATCATTATGCTCCTCAACCCGTGTCGCGGATAAATGCCGCCGCTCCTCCGTTTGTTCCGCGAAGTGGGGTTGGACACTCCCGTGGGGCTGCGAGCGTGCCTGCGGTTCAGACTGGACCGATGGTGAAGCCTCATGCGCACACGGCGAGTGAGGGGTTTTTACGAGGGTACTCTTCGCTTGGTCAAGGAATTGATATTCCGTCTCAACGACCGGGTGGTGCGCAGCCATCTCCGACTGCTACTGAGAGTCGAGTGATCGGGCCTACGGGGACGACGTCCAGGAAGGGATCCTTGCCTCCCGGGAGTGAGAGGGCTTGGGGGAATGTGTGAGGTCGGGTTTAGGTTGGGGCTTATATTGTGAGTTGGGCTACTATACCACCGCCATCAAAAATTGACTGGATCGGCGTAGGTTGTAGATTCTTGTATTTTGTGGGATTGTTGCTCTGAACACCAAGTCTTGACTGGTTTATCCATATAGCCCGTTTTGAGTGTCCGGTGAATCAGTTGTCCTCGAGGGGCTTTGCACCTCACAGCCAAAACTTCAACTACCATATAAGTGGTCGAACCACTCGCGCTGAGGCAATACGTGTTTGCGCGTGTTGATATCGGTATAATTCTGGATGACGCCTGTTACATAGCAGCGCTTGACCCAGCCTACGATGTCCTCAGAGATCAAGTACAACTACCAAGCGCCCCTCACTCACAGACAGCACGGGCCTGGTCTCATCCTTATTTTATCCGACGATTATCATGCCGCTACAGGGAAACATCACTTGGATCCTCCTCCTGCACAAAAATGGGCTGAAGAGGGGTTTTGTGTGCTATCCGTTCATGTCTCCGAGTCCCAGGAGGTCAACTGGAACCAGGCGATCCCCATTAGCCTTGCTGCGCTCGAACAGGCGAAGGAATTGATGGGCGAGAGTTTTGGATTAATTGGTATGTATCTATAAATCGTCGATCCTCAAACTTAATCAATCTATGTTCATATTAGTTTATGAATCAAATTTGGTGAATGCAGTATTACCACACGTCTCTGCTGCAACAAAGGTATCGTGCGTTGTGGCATACGTCAAATTTGAGAGTAGTAGTACGTCGGCGGGTCGACCCCTTCTACAGCATATTGCCGGTGGAACCACTACACCAAGCAACGACAGTTTGACAACCAATTATAGATACTCTTCGACCGAATCGAGTTTTGTCCACCCATCTTCTCCGCATTACAACCACACCCAGGCGACCCTGGCCCATACTAGAACGTTAACATTCTTGCGCGCCCATATCGGGGGACCGATATTCGATATTGAAGCCATTTGGGAGGAGCATACACGCCATGAGTTTGAAGGACGGGATGTGGGTGCTACGATGAGTACCATGGTTGTACGTACCACACCCAGGATTCAACCAGGAACTCAAATCCGTCTAATTAGGCAGAGCCCTACGTGAACCATATCCCAACACTCACAGGTGGCATCGGACGCAAAGCTCTGACCTGGTTCTATGCGCGTCACTTTATTCACTCGAATCCTGATTCGACAAGGATGGAACTTGTCAGTCGGACACTCGGACCTGATCGGGTAGTCGACGAGTTTGTGTTCGAGTTTGTCCACGATAAGGAGATTGATTGGATGTGAGTGGTACCAAGTGTACGAAGTCGATTGATGTTGAGTGTGTTCAGATTGCCTGGAGTGCCGCCCACGGGAAAACAGGTTCGGGTTCCTTTCGTAGCAGTTGTAAATGTACGAGGGGATAAACTTTACCATGAGCATATATACTGGTAGGGCTAGTTCGTGATATCTTTTTTTGCATCACTCATGTTCGAATATGCTAGGGACCAAGCATCGGTGTTGGTACAGATTGGACTTTTACCCGAAAAATTGGCTTTCCCTGGGACGGGCAATGAAATCAGGCTGCCCGTCGCGGGGGTCGAACAGGCGGAAAAGATGGTTGATCCGGCTGCAAGGGAGAGCAATTTACTGATCAAAAACCGAATCAACTTGGTGTAATTAAATTTATTCATGCACTAATTGACTTTTTCAGTTTTGCAATCAATGCGTCGATATCCTTGGTGTGCTTGTCGGTAGTTTTTTGTAACTGGAGGATGGGAACATTTAATGAAGTCTGTGCTAATGGAGGAGGTGGAATACGAACCTCATCAGCAAATTTCGAGTGCTTGGTGTATCCCATCCCCTTGAGCACCTTCATCCCAGACTCCCGGCTAGTGCGGATTTTGACTTTGGTATCTTCCGCCATCTTGGAAGCCTTTGTGACAACAGATTGGCGGGCCTCCATTGTTGGTCTTGACGGATATTGGTTTGGGGGTGGAACGTTCAAGGAGGGAAGGGTGACTTACTTGGGAACAACAATTCTTAACGTCCGAGCATCCGCTCGTTGCGGGTTCATGTTGGGTATCTGAGCATTGACAATCGAGGTTTCTACATCTTTCATGTTCTAGCGTAGCATGAGAAATCAAACATCAATATCCAACTCATCAAACGTACCGTTTCATCAAACAGCGTAATAACCAAAACATTCCCATCCCGGACACCAACTGTCGACACTTGGTCTAGCTTGACAGCCATACCCCCAGCGTTCTTGAGCTTGACCAGTACTGGATCTAAGAGTGAAGGAATAACCCGGCCGCTAACTCGGGACTCCATTTGAGCTAGCTCCCTCTTGAACCACTCAAGAGTGCTGTCCATCTTATGGTTGGCCTGGTTTATCACCTCGTCTTCCTTAGATGTGGGAGTGGCGCTAATATCTTCATGGATCTGTTTATGACCCTTGGATCCCTTTGGGGGTACAAAATCGGTATGTGTGTCGACTGCTTCTGGGGTCGGTGCTGTAGCTAGAGAGGCTTTGCGGTGACCCTTAGCATAGTTGCAAGCTGAAGTGGTAATAGAAGGGGCTCTGAACGATGAGATATTGGGGGGAGGAGTCGTGGTTACTCTGGGACGAAGTACCAGTCTAGTCAGTAAACGGACCAACATGGCGGGCTGCAAATCAGCGCGATGATCGTTTTGGTCGATCAAATTGCCTGTCACGTGAGGTAATACTTTCATTTCGTCTCGACCTTGGTCTCGACGATTCTGGACCATCACCCCACTGAGTTATTCACCACGCCATATTAACAGAAACTTCTAGGTCCGAGGTCTTGAAAGCTCATCTCTTGTCATAAATTTCTTGTTGGTCACTAAGTATAATTCGATTGGATGGGTCTCCCATGATGGCCTTGTCAAATCACCTCCCACTACCTGCAACGCTTCGTATTGCTCGTGCACGCTGTTGTGTGAATCTATACGGGACTCTAAACAGATCAGCTAGGTTCAATAGCACTCAAGCCCCAAGCAAGAATGCATTTGCAAACACGTTGCTATTACCAAAGACTAGCTTTCCCTTGTGGGCTGATCCTGCTCAGCGGGAGCTACCTTATCGGCGGAGAACCGCGGAGGAATTGTATGAATGGCAGGTGAGATATGAAAACACTTACATTATAACTAAGTTTGAGTCCTACTTCACGCTAGTGGAAGAATCGGAACCAAGCTCAAACATTTGTCCTTCACGACGGTCCACCATATGCCAATGGGAGCTTACATTGTGGTTAGTGGTGCGTTTGAATATTAAATTACGCCGAATACCGATCTTCTATCTCAGGCCATGCTTTGAACAAAATTCTGAAAGACATAATCAATCGCTTTCATGTGATGCAAGGGCACCGCGTTCAGTGCGTGCAAGTCCGTACGAGTATGGGCTGATTCACGTCTGACACTTCCTTGCTAGCTATATGCCAGGGTGGGATTGCCACGGTCTCCCAATCGAGAACAAGGCATTACAGGAGTTGCAGGTTCGGCCCATCAGTTAATGTCGTCCTGCCGCGTAGCTAAAGCCCGTCAAAGGGGGACGCTCGGACCATTCCTGCGACGAAAATCCGGTCTGCTGCCCGAGAAGTTGCCTATAGAGAAATGAAAAGGCAGAGAGAGGAATTTCAAGAGTTTGGTATCATGGCCGACTGGTCCTCCGACGGCTGCTACCGCACTATCGGTTAGTAATAGGTTCGAGTCAGTGAAATCGAATGATCCAATACTTGCACAAGACCACGAATATGAGATACGGCAGTTGAAAGTTCTTCAAAGGATGGTTGAACAAGGTACGCTTAAACCCAGTTACATATGTTTGTGGATACGTTGCCTTTGTATCCGATCTAATAACATGTCTGTTATCAATAGGCCTTATCACTCGCCACCATCGACCCGTATACTGGTCGCCTTCGTCTATATCAGCCTTGGCCGAGGCTGAACTGGAATACGTTGACGATCATCGATCACAGGCTGTTCACGTCGCTTTCCCGATTCAATCGTGTTCACCCGCATTGCAAAGGATTCTTCCGACCGACGGCGGCACTCCGTCGCTGATGATTTGGACTACTACTCCCTGGACTGTCCCGTCGAACATGGCCATCGCGGTCAATCCGGAAATTGAATACTCTATAGCCATTTGCCAAGATGGCGGATCCTTCATTGTCGCAACGTCTCGGGTCGAAGACTTGGTGAATGCGGGTATATTTGGAGAGGACCCGGTGTTTCTTACTACAACGATCACCGGTATGCACTTACGCAACGTTCGAGATGCATGTTTCGTTCATAAATGCTGCAATAGGTGCCGAGTTAGCGGGAACAACTTACAAGTCTCCATTCGGTGCAAGCCCCTCTCCGGTCCTTACCGCCAAACATGTCACGGCCGACTCTGGGACGGGGCTCGTGCATACGGCACCCGCCCATGGACCCGAAGATTATGCGGCTTGGAAAGCAACTAGACACCAAGGTGACATATTATGCCCAGTAGATCGCGAAGGCAAGTTCACCGGCGCCGTTGGGAACGAGTGGGCGAGGCTCGTTGGAAAAGAGGTGCTCGGGGACGGAAATATTGAAGTAATACGGATTTTGAGGGAGCAAGGACTTCTGGTCAAGAAAGAAACCATAAGGCATAGGTACCCATATGACTGGAAAACCAAGAAACCCGTTATTTTTAGGTATGTGGCTTGTAATACCTCAAATCTCTTGCGCTGAAACAGCGCAGAGCAACGTCTCAGTGGTTCACGAACTTGGACAAAATCAAGGAGCAAGCACTAGGGGCACTGCAAGACGTCCAATTCTACCCCGAGGCCTGTAAGTGCGTATTTTTCCCTCCCGGATCTATCTCTCATGTACTCTTCACTAGCTCGTGCTCGTTTGGAAGCTTTTGTGCGTGAGCGCTCCGAGTGGTGTATTTCTCGGCAACGTACATGGGGCGTACCTATTCCCGCACTCCACGACTCGGTCACAGACGAGGCGCTCCTTACTCCCGAATCACTTGACCATATAATTAGCGTTCTTTCCGAAAAGGGCGTAAACCACTGGTGGGATGGTCCTGTGGAAGACTTTATTCCCCCATCACAGCGTGCCAGTGGAAGGTCCTGGAAGAAAGGGACGGATACAATCGATGTTTGGTTTGACAGCGGCTCGTCCTGGTCTCTTATCCGAGATTTAGGGTTACGAGATGGAGTATATGCGGATGTCTGCTTGGAAGGGAGCGATCAACACCGAGGGTGGTTCCAAAGTTTACTGCTCACTGCCATCAGCTGTTCGAAGGATGATAAGCCCCGAGCGCCCTACGGGACACTCATAACTCACGGGTTTATTTTGGATGACAAAGGCAAGAAGATGAGCAAGAGCTTAGGCAACGTAATTAGCCCGATGACCATTATACACGGTGGCAAGGTTAGTCTGTACATAAGAATTTGCTATTCCGAGGCCTCACCTGAGCCTCTAGGACAAGAAAAAAGAGCCTGCGTACGGAGCTGACGTGTTGAGACTTTGGGCTGCGACTGTCGAATACGGTAAAGACGTGTCACTCAGTCAAACCGTTCTTGCCCAGGCAGCCGAGACCCTGCGCAAAGTCAGAAATTCTACAAGATTTGTTCTAGGGAATATGAGATCCTCGGAAATCCAAGATTTGCCCGCATTAGAATATCAAAAACTCGGGCTGGTAAGTCCGGGATGATTACAAGCGGACCCAATACTGAATACCTTGTTATTGATTTTTAGCTGGAGCGTTATGTCTTGAACCAACTTCATGTATTAGAGAAAAGTGCACTGGAGGCTTACTCTACCTATAATTTCCAGAAAGGTGTGTAACGAGCGACCCGAAGTATTATCTCGCTTACTCAACCCATCCCTGTCCAGTTGTTCATTCAGTTTCTGCTTTTACCAACAACGTACTCTCCTCGTTTTATTTCGATATCATGAAGGACACGCTTTATGCGGAGTCCCCAAGCGGACCAAACCGGCAAGTAGCTTTGGGTGTAATGTTAGAGGTGAGCTCCAGCAGAGTCCTGAATCGCCCTACTCAGCGTGTCCTAGATATTGCGTGTCCTGTCGAGTGTTGTGGCGCCAATTCTTCCTCATCTTGCAGAGGAAGTCTATGCGCACCTCAATAAATCGGATCATGGGAGTATTTTTCAATCGGGTTGGAGGTCTGTGGTAAGCTATGCACATATTTGGACTTTGTTTGGGGTTAACAAGCGCGCATATAGCCAGATAGCTACGAGGACGCGCAGGCAGTATATGATATGCAACATGCCCTGAGCGTTCGCGGGGTCGTTCTAGAATCATTAGAGAGGATTCGGCAGGAAAAGTGAGTACGAAATTCCGAGTCATCGTCTCATACTGAAAGTTTCGCCCGCCAGACTGCTTAGAAGCGCCCTAGAGGCACGCGTAAATATTAAAATTACAGGGAATGGCCCTATAGCCGGGATCCTTCAGAGGGAAAGTAAGTTCTGGACGTTTGACAGGCGAGAGATAGTGCTTATAATCTTAATCTAGAGGGTGAACTCGCCTCTCTGTTCATAGTTTCGGATGTTACACTGGGAGACCTAGTTGATATGGGGCACCCTTGGTCCTCTGCTGATCGAGAGGTCATTATTGGTAAGACATTCTCTAGTGCAACCCGCAACTATGCTTATCCTTCGGTGAACTAGGCTCCGAGTGCATAAACGTTCGAGTACGCCCATCACATGGTTTCAAATGCCCTAGGTGCTGGAAATGGACTGCCAACCCACCTCAGTCGACACATAACGATGTGGAAAATTTGTGTGGGAGGTGTCAAGATGTGGTTCAGTTTGTTTCACAGTAAGATACCCACCCCTGCAAAAGCTTGATCCCATAAAGTTGGCAACAACGCAATTACCCCACCTCTGAATTATAAAAAGTACTTCTTGCACCCTAAAATCTAAAGCATTTGCTACTCATCTGTTTCCGGTTAGAACGCACTTATGGAGATACACTGCAGATCGAAGCAGCTGACGCCATAATCAATCATGGTCACGGGACGCTGGGTCAGGGCCACATACCCACAGCGGAATATAAGGCAAAGGTTATCTATGGTTGTGAGAGGAATTGTCTCTTGCATCCTCCATCATGTCTCGGAATCCCGACGGGTCGTTTTCATCTCTTGCCCCTCCGATACCCGAATCCTGTTCTCCTCCCACTGATGTCTCAATACCCCAATTCTTCCTCGATTCTACACATCCCTTAAAACCGATTCGAGACTCGGATAGCCCATGGTTTGTTGAGGACGAGACCGGACGCACTGTAGGATTTGAAGAGGCTCGATCGCGAACTTGGGGCCTGGCGAATGGTGTCAGAGGGAGGTGGCCAAGCATTGGTAAGTACCTCGTGTTCTAATTCACCAGTTGCACCGGGCAAATACTTACCACCTGAACCTATAGCCGAAGACGATGTCGGTGTGTATGACCGGGGATATTGGCCAGAAATAGACTGAGTTGGGTCATAGTTTGTTTATTTTCGCCCAATAATGTCGATTACATGATCACTGTATGGGGGGCGCACCGATTATCACTGACGGTTTCATGCGCCAATCCTAGCTACACGAAGGATGAACTTGTTTATCAATTGCAGGTAAGCCCTCGAAATTCTTCCGTATTGTGTATGCTACCAATAATTACTATTTTTAGGCCACTAGGTCTAAACTCTTGTTCGCCCATCCTGCCAACATCGAAGTTGCGCTTCAAGCAGCTCAAGAAGTCGGTATAGGGAAGAGCCAGATAATAACGCTCATGTCTGCTAATCAACAACTCAATGCGACTGTTTCTGGGATTCTAACTATAGATAAGCTAATCAGCGGTAAGCTGTACCTTTCCTTAATGATTATCCGGGACGAATTTACTCTCGAAAACAGAGGGCCTGACGTCCCGGGAGCATTTCAAAGAGAAGAGGCTTTCCCTAGGAGAGAATAAGACCAAAGTCGCGTTTTATTCCTTCTCGAGGTTAGTCACAAAACCCACCACTAGCAAGGTTTCTCATCTGGTTTGCATTTCAGTGGTACCACTGGAAGGCCGAAGGCGGTTGCTATCCCGCATCACGCCGTAATAGCCAATATAATCCAGAATGCTGCCTTTGTAAGACTCAACGATCCAACACTTCCACCAGAAAAAGCTCGATTCAGAAAGGGAGATGTCAATCTGGGAGTGTTGCCTATGTTTCGTGAGGACCCAAACCTGGGCTATTGTGACTTGGACTAACCTTGTGGAAGACATCTATGGGCTCGTATATGTGGTATGTCCTGCCACGAGCTTGAAATTGAGGGATTAGAAAGTTAACCAACAACCGGATCATTTTAGACCCATTTCGGCCTATTCGCAGGATTGCCCCTGGTTGTTATCCCCAAGTTCAACTTTGTGGAAATGTTAAAGAGTATCGTCAAGTATCGCATTACCCATTTGTCGTGAGTGTGGAATAAAATCCCACCTGACAGTCCCCTATATTCACGTGCCCCAGCCTAGTCCCTCCTCAGATTGTTCTATTCTGCAAGCATCCAGCAACCAAGCAATTCGATCTATCACATTGTCACTTCGGACTGGTTGGCGCGGCCCCCGTCTCCGCTGAACTAAGTGAACAGTTCAGGCGTGTTCTCCCTAATATACATTTTGGACAAGCCTACGGTTCGTCTCCTTATCCTTGGATCAAATTAATATTCTACTTACGCTCTTAACTATTAGGTATGACTGAAACATGTAAGCTTGAGAAATCTGCTATTCTATGCGCATAGATGGACTTACGGAGTCCAAGCCACCATTGTTACAATAGTTCCGCTAGAACATGCGCCAGGCCCAGGCGGGGTTGCAGGGAGCGCGGGAAGGCTGATTCAAGACACAAAAGCAAAAGTGATCAAGCCCGACGGGACACTCGCCGGATATGATGAACCGGGCGAGTTGGTTGTGACGGGTCCACAGATGACCCTTCGATATGAGAATAACGAGGCGGCGTAAGTCTACCTATGAATCTGGATAGCCTGCTACAACTATTAACGGCCTTATTTACAGTACAAGAGAAACATACGTAGATGGCTGGCTGCATACAGGAGACGAAGTCGTTATTAATAGAGATGGAGACGTTTTCATTGTCGACAGACTGAAGGAGCTGATCAAAGTGCGAGGATTTCAGGTCGCCCCAGCGGAATTGGAAGGACATCTATTGGACCACCCCTGGATCGACGATGCAGGCGTTATTGGGTTCCCTGACGAGTTTTCGGGCGAGCTTCCACTTGCATTCGTAGTGCTCTCGGAGAAAGGGAGGAAGAGTGGAAAGAGCGAATTGGAGATAAAGAGAGAGATTACCCGAGTAAGTTTGTGTCCCATCGGGTATGACAGATTTAATTAACCATGGCTATTTGATTAGTTCGTTTCGGGTAAGAAGATCAAGTACAAGTGGCTTGAAGGAGGTGTATTATTCATCGATGCAATTCCAAAGAATCCGAGTGGAAAGATACTGGTATGTAGCTACATTCGAGCTTTTGTACGCTCGTATACTCATGACCTATTTCTCTCGGCAATAGCGCCGCCTCCTTCGAGATAGAGCCAAAGGATTGACCCCAGGGGAGAGAGGCGTGCAACAGCCAAATCCCAAGCTTTAGAGTCGCAGTAGCTCGATGAGGATTTTCCGTGAGGCATTCTCGTCTCCCTTGTCCCATGCCGGCCGCAGTTCGGTAGATCACTCCAAATATTGGTGTAATATTGTTAATCGGATTTCAATACATGGAAATAAGCGTAAGACGTTCCGAGGGACTTGATTCTCGTAAGCAATAGATCATATTCAGTATTGATCCCTCCTATATTCGGATTGCCCCTGATCGCGCTGATTTTCCCCGGGATGCGCTTTGTGCGCCTCGTATTGGCCGGTTGCAAATTCCTGATAAGTTCGTGCGTTAAATCGAATATGCGAACGAAAAGTGTTATCTCTCACAAAAATGGCACCCGGAATCCCTTTAAGTCCCTCTTGCGTGGCCTCTGCCAGCATCTGGGCCGGTCGTAAGAACGGGTTGGCCTTTTCACCTTCACCCTCGTTTCGATTAGCTAGCGGGTTCCCGACTGATTCAACTTCATTCCTCCCTCCTCCATAGTTGAACTCGGCAGCAGCTCGGCCAACTCCTTCGGCTGCGTTATCGAAATGATTCATAGCGTTACGGCCAGCTTCGGTATGAAGCCCCCTAGCATCTGCCTCGCTCGCATCGTATCTATCGTATTGAAATAGTTGTTATTTAGCGGCTTTCATTACTGAATTATCTGGTGGGCTCACCCGTCGTTGCGGCGGAAGTCATTATCTCTCGAGCTGTAATCGTTATTTGAGGCATAAGACATCTTGTATGATGAGTCTAGTCGAGGAGGGGGGGAGATGGAGAGAGTTGTATTGGCAATGATGTCATGACAGCTCGCTGAGCTAAGCCGGATTGGCGCCAACAGTACATGTTTTGGCCTTGTTTGATGTTTCACTACAGCTCTAGGGCTTCGTCAGAAAGTCGAAGATACTTACATAGATACTTACATACATTATTTACGGCAATTATTTACCTGTAAG
>WSTI01003999.1:0-12490 GCA_019616915.1 Ceratobasidium sp. 423
GTACGCCACTGATATCGTTCTTCATCGATAACGTCTCACGTTGTAGGCCATATAAACTAAGAGCCACTTCGTATCTGGCTACCTTGCCCTTGCTCCTCTCTCCTCGTTCCCTTCCTGCCCCAGTGCCCCACTCTATCTAACTTAGCACCATGGCGTGTCCTCCCTCGCGTTGGACGTAGCGATACTGTGTGAACTCGGGCCGTATGTAAGAAATTAGCTATCAGTGTAAACTATCTCGCTTCCTCTTTAACTGTAGCCCTACACTTGTAGAATTTGACACATAAATGACCTAATGATAGTGACTAAGCTTGTAAGCAGCTACCACCGTGTGGGCATAAACTAGTGGTATCCGCTTCATTCGAGATAGATATATTGATTGGTGACTGGCGTGCATGTATTAAATGATGAACGTTTGTATATCCCTACAAGTAGACCAAAATACCAATTCTATTTTTGGGTAATTAAAGCTACAAGATATTTGCCAGGATAAGCATATTTGGGAAAGTAATATTTGTTGCCGTATGTAGCGTATCATTCGGAGCTGGTCTGATAATCTGTTACGGGGGCCATAAGACTTACGAGGGTCGTCAAACCCATCATTTATTTAAGCCTTATAATTTGACGGGTCATTGTAATCGATTGCCTAGACAAATTAACTACTATAGGCATTATATTGAATATGAAGCTTATAATCCACAGGTCATTGATTATGTGGGCCCATCTTGGCGAATAACTTTTTCTGATGAATATATTACTCGGAATCTATCCATCTAGATCTAGATGAAATATCGATCTTTCATTGAGGAAAAATAATTTTATTATCGCGAAATCACGGCATTGAAATATAGCCGTTTACAAAACGATAGACGCATTGGAGCACGCACGATAAGTTTCGAAGCTGTCCGGAATGCCAGAAAATCACTGGTTCCCAAGGGAATTCAGCAGAAAGAACCACAGAGCCGCACCACTCCGTACGGTTCCACAATACTTTCATTGTATTCGCCCCACTCCCCACTCCCCCCGCCTCCCGGACGGCTTCGAAACTTATTGTGGATGCTCCAATGCGTCTATCGATCTGGAAACTGCTATAAGGCGAGAACCTCGGGTGTCTGTAGTATATCGGGGTTTACACAGTGAGCACGGTTGAACTAGGTTGCTTCAAGCCCAAGTGACCGGCCTTTCGAAGACTTATAATTAGCATATTTCCTCCAGGTCGGGCCGAGGGTTGAACAGGCCAAGAGCCCGGGTTCCTGGCTCTTCGTACGAGGTAAGCCCTTTTGATTCCACCTAATAGGGTTAACAACGGGGGAACAGGCCCAACAGCCCTGGAGAATATGTTTTCGTTGATTTTTCTATATTAAATTGACCAGGGAAGTGTAGCGTGTTACAGTAAGCTGCGTGTACGTACATTTATATGCGTCTATTTATGCGCGCATCAGCAAAACCATCAGGCACTACGGCATGTAACAGGAATAAGCGCCGAAGCAGCGCGTAGGTTAGATCAGATCATCGGCAGGCTGCCGATGTGCACTACATGTAGCTGCAAACGATAGTTTTGACTTCACGTAGATGAATGTGACATGTCATACGGGAGAAGATGCCTTTGAGGTTTCCTTTGGTTTTTCCCCTCGAGCCAGAAACCTGAATGGATATGGTGTTACTAGACCCCCCAGTGATGATACCACATCTTCGCGCGCCAATAGCACATAGACCCTTGTCAATAATTTATCATTGTTGTGATGGGCGTGAACTCCGACCCCTGCCTTGGGGGCACCCAAGGTGTTACGGTACGGGTGGTATTACTCTTTAGTTATTTGAGGATAGGGTTGATTGCCTATCGCAGCTACTTGATCATATGCGGTCACAAACGGGAATCTGGACAAAACACATAACCGTCTTTAACGAAAGGATATGGTAAAGCACTCCTGATTTATCGGGAATAGAGAGAAAACTGAGGTTTGATCCGAATGGCATGTTATACCCCCATCTTTGGTATTAATAACTTGGTAGCCACGAGGTGAGCAACAGCACCTGTTGGGGTACGTGATACCGTAGAAGGCCTACATTGTATGATCCATGCTCGGTGTAAGATCTCCGGGCGATGCATTTACTCACATAATTTAGTTTTTTGGGTGTAATCTGGAAGTAGATTCAAAATTGGCACTAACGTCATCGTACAAGAAAGTTTCAGAGCGACCTGCTCATCAATGTGTAGTAGATACTTATCGCACTCTACCACTCGCGCAGAGATCCGTCTTCTCCGCGCCAAGTTGCGTTCCTCCATGCTTTTTCATGAACATATTTTTCGGATGCTTCGCGTACTAGTTTCTCGTTGATATTAATCCCAAGCCCTGGGCCTATAAGCGTTGTGTAAGCCAAATGAAAATGGGCAGTTTTTATTCAAATTTAATGCTCATACCTGTAAGGGCTTCAACGTGGCCGTTTTTGACCGAGAAAACCTCAGGATTGAGCATATATGTCAATAAATCAGCACCTGACAACAAAAATTAGCTTCCAGGCCCTACTTGGTTTGAACCAGGCCAGTAACCTTGGTTGTAGTGCATTTGCCAACTCATCTCCTGAATTACGACTGGGTAACACTAGTCAGTAACCACAAATAACCTCGGGTACGTCGCTTACAATTTGGCGCAGCAATTCCGACCTGAAGTGACGCTGCAAGAGCTATAGGTCCTAGTGGACAATGCGGTGCAAGCGCAACATCATATACCTCGCAGAACGACGCGATTCTCCGTAATTCTGATATTCCGCCGCAGTGAGCGATCTACACGAAACGGTATTAGTCTTAGCTTGGGCGGCGGGAATGCACTTGCGTCTGGTTGGGCAATATCAATCGCGCGGCGCTCGAGGTATGGCCGGAAGTCCCAACGGGTCATCAGTCGTTCCCCGAGTGCAATAGGACAAGTCTAATACAAAACGTAGTGTTAGCTATGGCATTTTTGCTCGCTCGACTTGAGTATATGCTCGCCGTCATTTGAGACAAGTCAGCAATTTCTTCTGCTTGTGTTGGTAATAAAGGCTCTGTGTAGCAACCCATATCAATAAGGATACTCTCGAAATGGAGTATATGCGACCTGCCTTCAATAAAAAGTGGTTGATGTTCCTCGAGCCTACGAGCCAGTTGTTTGGCCATTCCCTTGTGCACCCGTCCTAGGTATATCTCAGTATCCGTTTCCCTTAACATTTCAGGCACCCACCATGGAAATCAATACCCACATCCAGTCCCAAGGCCTTCACCGCAGCCACCCGCTCAACGGTGGCCTGCAGGACGGCAGGAGAGTCTATCCAAGCAACGGATTCTACGCAAGATCAATTGATTAACAGAATTATTCTCAGTACACGAGGCGAAAGGCGAACCTGTTCCATTCATTTTCACTGCCGTGAATCCCTGTTCCTTGCGAGCTTTCGCTCCATTGACCACGTCGCTCGGTTTGTCGCCTCCAATCCAACCATAAACCTTGCACTGATCTCTAACCTTTCCACCAAGCAATTGCCAAACTGGCACTCCCAGACGCTTGCCTATGGGTGATAATGGTATTAGATGCGGGCATGTAGATCATTAGAAGGTACCCGCACCTTTAATATCCCATAATGCGATATCCAATCCGGCAAGCGCGGACTGATACGATTTAGGATTGCATGGATAATATGAAGGTGTGACACTCACCATGAGGACCTCACCCCCACGATAAAAGCGGGCACGGTATGCGTGACTCCATATATCCTCGATGTTATCAGCATCCCAACCCATGAATCGTTCCTTCAACTCCAGGAATGCCCCCTCCACTGCTTCAGTGTGGCCCTCCAAGGTACCTTCTCCCCTTGAGAGCGCTGGTAAATGCGCTATCAGAAGAAAACAATTACTAAATACCTACCACCCTGCAGTACCGTCCGCGACCTCTACACGGACGAATAGCCATCTGGGTGGAACCCTAAATACTTCGACTTTCGTAATTGCGCTGAGATGAGAAGTAGTTGTTTGGAGAGACATTGTGGTAGTAGTAGCTGGCTGGAAACATGTCCCTCTACGTGTTTATATATACGCTCCTTGCAGCTTTGTGGTGCCGATGCCTTTCCGATTTCCTGTTACTTCCTTCGGAATAGTACCGACGAGTGCGTGTCAAGCGATGGTGTGAATCGGACCGGTGGCCCGGTATAAACCACTTGGAGTAACTTGAGAATCCTTGCTTAACTTTGAGAGAATATTCGCCGACGTCCAATAACAAAATACCGTGCTATGCGAGCGAACCGACATGACTCTTGATGAGAGTTATACCAATTCTAGGAACATCACGTGACCGCACACATTCTCAGCTGCCCTCGAGCTCTGTCTGTCGCTTGGGCTGGGTAGGCAAATCATCACTGCAGCATCGCGATAGCAACTTCCTAAATCGACTGGGTACAAAAATTGGATTATGATACGGCCCTCCAGACTTCAGCCCCCCAGTGATCCCATTCTTACTATGGAAGATGGACACACCCTAGTTAAATCGCCGGGTTCCTACACGTCACCAGACACCACTAAACCCTCGTTATTCGAAAATGGAATTATGAGCGGAAAAGAGAAACCTGTAGACACGGATTACAGCCGTATGGATCCTGACGATATGTTCGCGCGTTACTCAGTAGCCGAAATACGCGCCATACGGGCACGACTCTTGTGGGTCCCGCGAATTGATCGCTCGTTGGAGACTAACCAAAAGATGGTAGATTGGACGCTGATGGAAAACGCGAAGAGTTAAGGCAAATGGTTGGGTGCGTACAAGGGCGACTGCGGCCGGCGTATCATTCCTGATCTCGTTTCAAAATCGGAAGCGTAGGGAGCGATACCGGGATTTATTGCATGCATCTACGGCTATTACGAACATGGCTGGGACGTCTGAGCGGGTCGTCGCGACATTACTTGACATGCAAGAATCGTGCGCAGGAATCCTACGACTTGATGAAAGCCCCAGAACCAGGCATCGCTCAATCCCGAATGGAAAGACTACAAAAGCTCAAGAAGGTCCGAAAATAGACACCCGGTCACTTTAGTTAATACTAACGCGTTGGTGGCAGACGCGCATCTTAAAATTCTCCAAACGCTTTCAGCGCATTTAAAGCTGTTGCTGGACTCACCAGAACATTTGTGGAGATGGTTGGAGAAGAGGCAATTTCTTCATGCCGCCTGGTTGTTTCTCTTGGCCAGAACAGTATACCGCAAGCTATCCAGGTCGCCCGATGACGAGGAGGAAGAGGAGGAAGAGGCTGCGAGTGGAGATATCAACTGGTCTCGACATGGTATTGATGTAATGGTAAGCCGCACCGGCGTCCCGTCTTAGACGGATGATTCTGAACTGGATTTATCAAGGAACAATTCCCCGTCGCGTCAAAGCAGTGGGAAATGATTGGCCAATTTCGTCCCCAGATAGTCCACAAAGCGACCCAAGCACTGCGGGAATCGGGCATATCGCATCAAGTAAGAGTTACTTATCAAATACAAGTAAGGCCACTGACATTTTGCATTACATCAGGAAACAGCAGAAACGCTTATTGCAATATTGCTCTTGGATGCCCTCTCAATCTCACGCACTCGAAACCTATTACTATCTCAAAGGTCCAAGACGCTAACCTCGTTGTTGAACCCACCACCATCAACATCACGCAGGGCAATTTCACCCAACCGTGCACAAAATAGAAAGGCTACCGCTGCGTTACTGTCCCCTGCTGCCTCTCCACGCATTACCCCATCGCCTTTAGTTCGGCTGTTAAAGACGCCTATTACTCCGTCAGCGGCCAACCTCAAATCTGAAAGAAAGATGGTGCGCGAGGCGGTAAAGACGTTTCGAGCGGTAATAAGTCTTGTAGGGGGGACAGTGGCAACGACGCGAGCTATCTATGGCGCCGATGGGCTCCTTTCCCAGATAATAACGGACATACAAATGGATGCGCCCTCCCAAACTATCCCCTCTACTACTTCCCAGACACAGTTCCCACTGCCGAGTATCATTCAACCATCGGTTCCAATCTCTCGAAACTTGACGACACCCCAGATTTTACATACACTCCCCTCTTCCTCATTATTGCTGCGTTTCCTTCCGTCATCCATCACAGGGTACACACCTTATGTGTCAACGGATTCCGATGAGCCGGGCGCAGCCAAGGTGGAGGAGACTGAGGGAGAGTTAAATGACTGGCTGGACAATGCACTTGAGGCCCTTGCTATCCCCGCACGGAATTGGCTAGGTAAACTTGAAAGTGTCCGCGCGGTGTGGGCTGTTCGGGCGGCGGTCGTCAAAGGTACCTTAGGTCTTGATGGGGCAGCCGAGACGAAGGATCGGTTACTAGGAGCGATCGAGGCAGCATTTATTAGCCGTGTTTCAGAAATATGGGAAAATAGGCTGGAAAACATAGAGATTGGAGTGAACGATGCGCTCGGGAGGGCAACAGCGCTACTAGTAAGTTCTAATGGGGGTGCCAAGAACGAAGGTGAGATACATAATAATCAACTAAAACCAGACCGATTTACATTGGATTCTTTAGACGCAAACCCGTTGGATTTCGTGTATTCTTCGGAGCTGCCCATTATTCGCGTCGAACCCGGCGGCGAAGCTAGCTTCAAGCTGTTTGAAAACTCTCTCAAACATCGTGCGAATCGGAGGACTGCCTTACTAGACTCAGTACTTTCCGAAATGGAAGCGGCTTCACGGGAACTTCGTGACGAACTCGATATGACTTTAGGAGAAGATAACTCAAGGTTAGCTAGCTTGAATCCCGTTTTGTCATATCACTCAATGCTAGCAGCGAGACTGTTAAACGGTTGGCTTCATCGTACCAACCCCGGGCTGCAGAAACCTGCATAAGGATTGTCAATGCCGTATCGAAGGCGCTGGACGATGCGGCGTCGAATGAAGATGAAGCAACTGGTTGGTTCCTTACTATTATGCGGCCGTTCCTTTAGCCTCACCGACAAGGGTAGTTAATGTCGCAGTATTTGTTGGGCGTTTGGCCAATGCATTAGCCAGCCATTCAGTCTTCATAACAAATTTGTCCTGCTCCCAAGACACTGCACCACGTTAGTAGTGCACACCCCTCTTAATGGAGAATATCTGACTTTCTTTGTAGGTGCGGAACATAGTTTGAAGGACGTACATACCAAATCTCTTGATCTATGGCGTACGCGGTCTTGTCGGGATGCCATCGCGATATACCAGCCGGCGTTTGAAATTTACTCCTTGGGAGGTGTGTCAGTGTCCCCCCAAATAGAATTCAAGTCCTCTAATCGGTACTCCTCAAGGCCCGAACATAGTGTCAATTTTACGTCCATCTAATCATTTAATATCAGCTCTTATGGCGTTGACTTCGTCTATTAATTCACTCGGCATGACGCTAGACGAGCTCCGAGACAAAAAGATATCCATTAAATTGCTTTCCGCTTTCGAGTCGCTTCTTGTCGCCGGAATACCGGTGGAACATGCTCCCAACCAAGTGATTTGGGATCTGATGTTCCTGAAGGAGACGCAACGCGTCCAGAGGGATCAGGACCAAGACGTTGCAAGCTTGGACGATGAGTCGAGTGCAGGTATAATCGATTCTCATTTCCGGAAGGTCAGTCGTTCCCTATGTAATACATCTCAATCTTAAGATATTTACAGCATTCGGAGGAGGACCAGCAAAAGGTTAATACATCAATCTGCGACCAATTGGCGCGTTTACAACTACTCCTCTCGATTTTACTCGACGTTCGAGCCCCGTCAACACAACCAAAACAGTCTCGCGCGCAGAACATGTTCCTCCCCCTGGGAGTTCCACCCGCCGAGACCGACTTCCGACCCGCATTGGATCTAATCAAACCTTGTACGAGATTTGGAATGTTACCTGTCCCCACTACGCAGGCTCGTTAGACAATGATATTTTGATTTACATGTCAATCATTTTTACACGTTTCGGAAATTCCTTCAACATATAGCTAAGCAAGCTTGAACACCACTTCCTTACCGCCATTGGAGACATTGACAGTATTCCCCTTGAGCTCGCCGCCAGACGCACCGCTTACTGTGGTGCCCTCTGCAAATAGGACCGCACTCCATGCACCAGCCAATGAACCACTAACAACGCTAAGCTTAATGTCTTTTCCGGACCGTATTGCCCGGATTGTGGCACCCTTCTCGGCACGTTTGCCAGTCGGTATGACGGCCTCGGTCGTCTCCCCATCGGCAAGCTCGTAGACTCGAATCTCGAGCTCCTTGTTGAGCTGGTAGTTCGCCCGCTTGAGATCGGGTTTGCCTAGCGCAAGGATAGTGCCTTCCCGGACGAGTACTGGGATTTCGTCGTACGGGACTTTTGCACGTGCCCACGTAGGACCCGTAATGACCTTGGTAGATCCAAAGAATGGCGTCCAACGCCCAGCAGGGACGTAGAACTCAATTTCCTCCGTGTCGGGCGCGAGAACGGGAACGACGAGGAGCGAGTGTCCGAGGAAGTATTGCGCGTCTAGGAAATATGTGGTTCGATCGGTTGGGAATTCAAGGAAGGTGGCACGTTGCACGGGATGGCCAGTTTCGTGCGCCTCAATAGCCTAAATGAACGTAAGCCTCATAAGTACCGGTGCCGTTCAAGTGATTGCATTATACACACTGCGGCGTAGAGGTAAGGCATCAGCCTATGCTTAGCATCCAGGAACTTGGCCAAAACCTTAGATGCTTCTTCGCCATAGTTCCATGGGACACGATAGCTACTCGACCCGTGGAGCCGTGAGTGAGAAGAGAATAAACCGAAGGCGAGCCAGCGCATATAGATTTCGGCAGGAGGGTGGCCCTAGAAGCAAGTGATCAACCCAAGTGCATATATTCTGGCCTATTGCCTTACCTCGAACCCACCAATATCATGGGATGTGAAGCCGAAACCCGACAATGTCAAGCTCAAGCCACCGCGGAGCGTCTCTGCCATAGCCTCCCAGGTACTCTCGCAATCTCCTCCCCAGTGCTAATGTGGTATATTTCAGCGAAAATACACCCTGAAACCTAGTGAAATACATACCACTGGGAATCTAGATAGCATAGAAAGTCAGCACTGGTATTGCATGTGCTTCCATCATACGTACCTTTGACCGCCGGCGGTCGCGGACCTAGCAAACACGCATGCCTCATCTTTGCCGAACCTCTCTTCAAGGACTTCGAATACCAATTTGTTGTAGATCTGCGCATAAGCGTTGTGCATCCTGTATGGATCAGACCCATCATGGTATTGGACGCTGGCATGCGGGATGCGCTCTCCAAAATCGGTCTAGCACAGCTCAGTTATAAATTATTTGGTGTATGCTAAGAAACGTACCTTGAATGCGTCCACGCCAAGGTCGAGGAGTGTCCGTAGTTTGTTCTTGTACCATTCGCGAGCAGCAGGGTTCGTAACATCAACGATTGCTAGCCCTGGCTGCCATAGGTTCCATCTGTCCGGCGCATATAGTGAGATGAGATCCTCTGCGGTAGACTCGAGGACCAGTACTCACTGCCAGACATCACCATTCGTTCGTTTGATCAGGTAGTCACCCTCGACTCCTTCCTTAAACGTAGAAGCAAGCTGGCTGATGTACGGGTTGACTATGAAACCAGAATCGACCATTGTTCTCGCGGAAGGAATGTATATACTTACTCCATACGCAGATCTTGACTCCGAATTGCTTTTTGAGCGAGGCCAAATACTCCTTAGGATTGGGGAAGTTGTCCGGATCGAAGGTGAATGAAGTCCTGGATACGTTACGTTTAAAGTTAAACGTCGATATCACTGGCTGTAGACGCGTACCATTCATATTGTGCCATCCAGAAGCAATCCAAGTGGAAGCTACACGGCTGCATGTTAGATAATAGAAGGAAGGCTTCATAACACAGCTTACACAGAGACCTAGTGCAATGCGTGTGAATCGTCAATAGCAACCCAACATAGTATGGATGTGTGACTTACATCGCAGTCACGCTCTTTCATTCCAGTCAAGAACCCAGAGACAGTCTTCTCGTCGTAGTTGGTAAGGAACGAAGTCGATAGCCACAGCCCAAATGTCCAAGAAGGAGGCAGGCTTTGAACACATGAGTACGCGGGGAGTAAGGAGCTGAAGAAACCGCTCACCCAGGTCGGCCGGTAAGGAGGGTATATTTCTCAAGGACCTAATCCAGTTCATTGTGAGCGGCAACAACAGGATGGTGACCCACGTAACTCACCTCCAGCGGGGTTGGTCCGTAGATGATATAATACTGGAGTTGTTCGCCTGCCACGGTGGCTCCAACTCGGCTGGCTTTCTCGCTCCCAATCTCTAGCTCGACCTCGCCAGGATGGTTGATGAAAACACCGTATCCCTTCGATGTGATGTAGAACGGCACGCATTTATACGCTTGTTCGGAGCTAGTGCCCCCGTCACGGTTCCAGACGCTGATAACCTGCCCGTTCTTGATGTATGCACCAAATTGTCTGGAATATATCACGTCAGGAGGCGCCGGATGACATGTTTTATGAGTAGACGTACTCTCCCAGTCCATATACTAGCTCGCCAGCGGAAAGCGTGAGTTCAGACAGGATGTACCTCACATACTCAGGAGGCGGTGGGGGATTCGGGTTTGACGACCTATCAGTAGCCATACACGAGGTGTTTGCTGCACTACCGAGCGTGAACTTGTGGGGGATATCGATGACGGCCTGAGACTTGGGGCCAGCAGAAGTCAAAAGGCGCCCGCCCTCTCCAAGAAAGTCGATGTAATACGAGTTCGTAGCGATACCGTTCATCGTAACCGCCTGAGTCGCAACTCGCGCAGTCAGCCCCCCAGACGTGAGGCTTGTTCCGGTCTCGGACTTGGTGATTTGAATCTTTGGTTTGGCTGGTGCACCATCGGGGAAGAGTTCGAATTCTGGCCCTTTCTTCTTTAGCCCCTGTAACACGGTTATATTCCTACCGCATGGAAAAGGGGGGACAACACTTACAGCGAAGTGGGTAATATTCACGCCAATGATACCCTCCGCCAGAGACGTCAGTTGAACGTCCAGAACAGGACCTGTGGCATCTATGAGGATGTATGCACTCCAGAAACAATAGACAATCACCTCCAAGAGTGTCACCACGATGGCGGATAGGCCGAGTCGCGACGTGGAGGTTGAGCGAATCTTCCTTCGCATCTTCTTTTACCACTGATAAACCGAAGGCTGGCTTGACTCCGTCACGGAGCAACCATAGTCCATCTGTAAACTTCATAATGGCGAGTAGAGGTCGGTGCTTGGGGATGAATGCGTCGATAAAGCTTTAAATATTCGTTGAACGTTCGGCGTATTCTCGGGGATGGATCAAGGAGTCGGAGATACACCCAGATGAGGTGCCGAGACCGATATGTAAAGGAGTTGAAAGCAGTATCGGGCCTAACCAGGAGTTTCGCTGATCGGCTGCGTCAGACAATTGGAATAAGCTACCAAATGGGTCAACTCGAGAGAGTGCAGAATTGGGTAATGTTGTTCGCGATGGTTCTCCGTGACGAAAGATAAACTATCGGACACGCGATGTATACGTTTAAAGGAGTTTCAATAAAATGACTTCAGCATCGAACTTCTCGGACGGCCTACCTGTTGGGCATTGAGATGCGCTGACCTAAACAAAATGCGGGGCTCGGCAGAAGATAGACAATGCCGGGCGGCGCCCCAGTTGTCAAGAAAACATATATAAGTACGTAGGAGCTCGGTGAGCACTTTCAGTTGAATCCCCTTCGTGTTCGATCAGCCTCAGACGTCATCCAGAGGTTCTCCAGTCTCGATCTCTCGATCTCCCGATCAGACCAGCAGACAATCGAAAGACACCGGATGTCAATGCCGATGCTCAGGCTTGGCGTTAGCAGATACAGTGGAATGCATGACTTATACTTCTTTTAACACGACGGGGATCAAAGTCTAAACGGCCATGCCACTAGTCAGAACTCGTCGCTGGTGGTGGAAGTGGGCATGATCACTCGGCGCTTATTGGAGTCTGTCACGTGAGTTTGCAACCCCCGCAAATGGATTGTCTGCTCGATCATTCCGTCCCTGGTTCTCTCTCCGAAGAACCATACCTGCAATCACAAGGATCATGTGGACTCGGTGGTTCGGGCATTTTGGGCACGCATTTCATTGTATTGTGGCTGGCCAACTTGCACTCGTCTGCATTGTGATTTGCGCGGTTCGCTTGGATTAGCTCCCGCGTGGCTCTCGTGAATTGCTCGACTTGTTCAAATCCGAAACTGTTTTCCGTCTTTTGCTGGCAGTTCGCTGGTATATACCACTCGGTTCTACATATGGCCAATCCTGATCTCGTAAGTTTGGCCGGAAGAATTCACGCGACCCGTGCCTGTGTTCTATGGCTAGAGTATTGAGCA
Organism: Ceratobasidium sp. 423; assembly: GCA_019616915.1. Lineage (NCBI taxonomy): Eukaryota > Fungi > Basidiomycota > Agaricomycetes > Cantharellales > Ceratobasidiaceae > Ceratobasidium > Ceratobasidium sp. 423. Next base: position 12,378 of record WSTI01003999.1, read on the forward strand.
TGGATCTTCTACTACCGAACACGCCACCTTCTAGGGATATGTTCGTCCGCTTTCAATCAACAAAGGCCCTCTTGGGTATGTGCAAAGACTCCTATCCTGGGCATTGCTTTATT
>WSTI01004000.1:0-12434 GCA_019616915.1 Ceratobasidium sp. 423
CCTTTCAGCATGTAATAATCAGCAGAATAAAGCTCTGGAGGGGGGTATATCACTGTATCTAGTTATTTTATTATGCTTATCCTGAGTTTCGTTGGGGCCATACTGTTTCCAGGAGTCAAAAACCCTCAACTGGGACATCGGTCCCTCCTACGCATTTTCTGAGCCCCCTTGATTCGAAGCAAGGTCAATCAGTGGTCATGGGCCGCTTCTAGTGACTAAGCATGGGTGAATAAGCGCCGACATTCTGGGTACATTTTCATTTGATTCTTGACCTTGACCGCCTCCAGATCTGACGCGACATCGGGGCAGGCAATAATTATGACTGTGCAAACACATCTGCTTTGGGGTCGAACAATCGAGTCTTATGTTGCTTCTAACGATGCTGCTGAATTTCAACAGCCCACGATTCTCTCTGTGGGTTCGGAGCTCGAGGGATTGACCGCAATGCAAAAAATATCTCAGATTGGGACCAACGGACCGCCAATTGCTCAAGGGAATTCCGTATATGACGTGGAAGTATCTACTCTGGAATCGGTTTTGCGCCTAGCTCAGGATAAAGAGACTTTTCGTCATCTTGTGAACCCACCCGTAATCAGCGGGTGTATTCGACTCACGCAGACCATCGTTACTACGTCTCCGAAAGTCCCGTCTGTAGGTCTTTGGCCAATATCTGTGGCTTTGATTGCCGATCCAACTCTTCCAAAAACCGTTCAGTTATGAATATGGCTTTCTTTGCTTCAGGTTACTTGCGGTCACCATCACTGTTTGCTTGCTGGATCGGTGGGATGAGCTGGATATTATACTGGAGGCGAATCAAGACTGGGACCTCGCGGTTCATGTGCTGCTATCGGAGCTAATTACTCCAAGCGTGAACGACCAACTTAATACTCTCGACACCGAAGGTGACTGTGACTGGTGTCTGGGATGGTCAACTCTGCCACACAATCGCAGGCAACCTCCATTGCTTACACGACCTGATGCATTGATTATTTTCCATTTGATTTGGGATGACCGCAAGATGTTTCTTCAAGTTCTAGCCTCGTGTCCTCTTCCCGAACTCCCAGGGATCATATTCCTATTTTTTCGGTATTATTCCCACGAAAGGTATGTTATATCTAGGTACAGCCATTTTATGGCACTGAAGTGCCCGGAATAGCAATTTTCAGGAATCCTCTGATCGGGTAACCACGTGGGAGATGCGCTTCGAGCTATGTATACGATACTCCTTAGCCGCAACTGAGGGGGAACGCACAGTCACGTTACGCATTATTAACGTCATCCAGCTGAACATTGGCCTGCCAGGCACGCCATTAAACTACCAGACCACATATTGGTTAGCTTCGCTTATTAATATACGGGATCTGGAGCTGACCCCCGAGTAGCATTTCCAATCGTGCATCTCTGCCATCGAACGATGCGCCCAACTCGTCATTGCTGCCGTGAACGGTATCGCATACGGACTAGCCATTGATATCATGTGTGCATGTGGCGTACGATACTCAAGTTCAAAGGCGCGATTCTCTATCAAGGTTAGTCTATCCCGGGATCACTTCCTACTCGTGCATTTATCTTGTGCCTTTTAGGAAGTCGATGTCGGGCTGGCGGCAGATATCGGCACCCTCTCTCGTCTACCAAAAATCACGGGCAATGAATCCCTTCTCCGAGAATTGGCATTTAGTGCTCGAGAGTTTGGACCTGCCGAAGCGGTGCAATTAGGAACGGTATCACGAATAGTGGAAGGCGGACGGGATGAGGTGGTCGGTAAGTTGTTATTATATGTTTAACCCTACAAGTGCTAATAGAGATCCAGGCGCCGCGCTGGAATTGGCCAAAGTGATTGTCACAAAGTCTCCCATTGCGGTAGTAGGCACAAAGCGGTTTCTGCTTCACGCTCGGGATCACAGGTTCGCCTTCATATCTCTTCGTGTAATTTCGCATTTATTTATTGAGGCAATAGTGTCGAGCAAAGTCTCGAATATCAGGCGACGTGGAATATGGCGATGCTTCAGTCGTCTGTGAGTTCTAGCCATTGCCAGTGGTTCATATTTCTGATCCCTAACAAGCATTCGTAATAAAGGATACCACAGAGGCGTTCAAGGCGTTCACAACGAAACAACCTCCTCGTTTTAAATCACTTCCGAAGTTGTAGGGTAGGCCCAATGAAATAGTGAACCACAAGCGCTTGGTGAGCGGACAGCGAACAATGCTGTGTGCGGTGGGCATTGGTTGAATGTTATATGGGCGACTAATTTTGCATAATTATACACGCTATGCAACGTTAGCAGCTAGTCACCAGACGCTCTATGACAACCTAACCGCTTCTCAGACCCGATACCCCCGTGCCCGCCTACGGTGTCTAGACAATATTTTAACCTTGAAACGTCGAAAAACACCTCCCAATATTCTCCCGCTGAACCGAATGCTCCGATTTGGCGCCCTGGCTGGGGTTGTACACCCGGGAGACGCACGCGCTAGATGCCGAGACCAAAATGGGATAGTCCACGTGATCTCAAGATTGTCACCGGCGCCTTTCCACCTCCACCATGGCACGACGGGCCACTCGGCCGGATTTCGGAATACCCGACTCCCACCCATTACACCCCAAGTGGGGAAGAACTTTAAACGATTATACTACTTCTTATGACATCGAGGAAATGAAACGGCGACTTGTCGTTACCGAAGGCATGCTCGCAAAGGCCCAGGAGGCAATGACTTGTATTTGTGACGAGGGAGAGGAAGAGCGGGTTACTCCTTCTATGCTTCAAAGTGTTCTCGTACTTGCTCAGAGTCCTCTCACATTTCGCTATTTTTCAAAACCGGATTTGATCAAGGGGTGCCTTCGATTGATGGCGACCGTCAAGCGCCAGGCCGAACCTTCAGTATGTTCTGCTTTTGGGTTCTTGGTCGACTTCTGAAATACACTCACAGCCATTTAGTCATGAATTTGGATACTTCTGCTTCAAGATCCTTGTGATCTCCTTCGGTGTTATTCTGCTAGAACGCACCGACAACCTCAAAATGACGATCGATAACATGGCTGCGGATGCCGAAGCTGATCTTCTGACGGTCCTCTCCGGGCATGTCTCACGCGTTGTTCAAAACCAGATCGACTTGGCGAGAGGGGAGTGTGTTCTTGGCTGGGCTGTATCATCGGACCATGCTCGCCAAGAAATGCTTGTGTCTCAATCCTACACCCTTCTTCTGTTGAAATTACTCTGGAACGACAAGGAATGCTTCCTCTCTGCCTTTTCATGCCGAATTGCCCATCCGATAGGCCTATCTGGTATATTGTTCTTGCTTTGGAGGTGTATACGTTCTGAGTTACCTGTGACGAACACTTCGAACGCCGATCGCCTAATTATCCCGTTTTGTGACATCCTTTGGAGATACGCGCTCGTCGCTCCGATTCATCAACTTGGTCCTGTAATGCTTATTAATAATGACATTAGTCCCAAAGCACATATTTGGGATAAAAGCCCCAAGCCCGTTGATCCTGCCGAAGCTCGAATCGTTACGCAAGCATACATTAAACGGCTCACTCCGGCCGATCCCCATGTAATCGAGGAAATGAAGGCTACGATGCCCGCCGGTTATATTCCACACATGTATACCCCAATGTCTCTGTCGGGTATTTTGGCGCTGTTGAGATTCGTGACGCCATTCGTTGGCTCAAACATGGATTCAGTGGCGAGTGTAATATCCGCAACGGTTCCTCGGATGTGGGTCACCCCGACGGGCTGGGGAGGAAGAACACAAAAGGGCATGAGAGAATTCGAAGGTATACTCCGTTACCTCACGTATGTGTTCGATGTTATTTGTTTCAGAAGGGGCCATCTAACTCGTGGAATGCATAGCAACTTGATGGAGCAATCGGATCCAAACAACGTCTCTTCATTCTTGTCAATGGGTACACCCACTCCGGATGAGATAGCAGTGTCGACCTTTAATGGACCTCTGGTTGATATACTTGGACAAGTTATTTTGAAAATAGAGCCTCCACAACCAAACGATTATGCTGAATTGGGTAAGTCGATACCCCACTTATGACATCCAAACAATCGCATATCATTTGTCCCAGCCAGTATTACCGGCCTATGCGCCGCAATCCGATCTTTCTTCGAGTCGGTCGCCAAAACTGCGCCGTGGAATCTAGAAAAAGCATTTAGATTGTCTCTTCCCGCCTGGCTTAAATGCAAAAATCAGCTTTTGTTCATAATCCATTGCACCGACGTGGGTCAGTCGGAGGTGGGATACGAGCATTACCGCAGGTGTTATAACCTTTGGGGCGATCTTATTCGGATTCTCCATCTAGAACTCTTCGCGCATCGAGAGGATAAGGTGCTACGGCCTAGGTGCAGCTATGCGAGATGTCCAGACCCAGATTCTATTTGCGGAGCCAAGTACACTTGCAACGGGTGCTTAAATCCTAAGTACTGTAATTTGAGATGTCAGACCGGGTGAGGAATTATTTGTCTCAGTTGAGAATTAAGTGCTTATATCATCCTAGGGATTGGACAGGCCTGGGCGGTAGCCAATCACACCAACAGAATTGTCCTCAGGATGTGTAGTTGTGTTCTATCTTAAGGCGCCCCATATATGCATAACAGCCGTCTTTCTCAAGTTCTTGTATGTCAATAGCACATATGAAGCATGTAACCATATTAACCAAATCGTCTGGAATGAATATAAATTTTCTTGATAATAAAACGGCGGCTGATGACCCTCGTCCACTATAAACCCGTATCAAAGATTGACCTGAGTCATCTTAGAAGCAGAATCGCCTATCACGGGCTTTGACTCATCATGTGTATCTATTCTTGGGTCTAATCGAGGGCCCATTCATTCATTCATTCACTAGCACTCTGACAGGATATCCCATGATAACTCTGTTCCTTGCAGTACCCTGCCTCCGAATCACTGGTTCAAGAGGGTTGTTCAGCAAGAATCTCCGGTGTCGCAGGGATACTTACGTAGGCAATCTGTATCCGGTCATTTATCCTTAAGGCTGCTTGCCGAGGTACCAGGAGTCGTTCCAAAGATGGGTTACGCTGGTGGTGTCCTTAAGCTCCTTTGCCCACTGTTCGAACTGAGCATCTGTTGCATTATCGATGAAGACAGCCGCTTTTTTCGCACCGGAGGGTACAGACTCGCTCTTCCCGACGTATTTGGCGTTGAAATGGACTCCTTGTTCGTTCCTGTCTAGTCGAACAAAGTCGACCTTGGATGTGCTGCTTTGTTGTGCGACGCCTACATATTGAATTTTGATATTTGGCTTTGAGGTTATTGTAAAAAAAATCTTACCGCATATGTCGTCTTTAGGGATACTAGGAGTTCCTTTGCTAAAATATATAGCATTCATGTTAGCATCGACCACTTGTTGCCAACGAATTATGTCTACGCACCTTGGATACAGCACCATCTTCTCCTGGAACTTGCGATGGAGGGGAACCCGCTTTTCATGCTTGCCAAGTTCGAATTTCTCGTTCGTGACCCAATTGACCGCAGCAGTGATGGCGTCTTCGTACGATCCGTAATGAGCTTCCTCATCCTTGAGAATGACAACCTGGTCATCCTCGGGGGGCTGGTTTACCTCAAGTGGGAACTCGATATTTGAATCTGCCACTGGTTTCGATATCAGCGATGATTTGATCGTCGAGGACATATTTGGGGGATAAATGCGTACTATCAAGCTTAGCCTTGTTTGATGTTACGTACAAGAATCAGTGATATAACTAGTGTGAGTAGCACATACTCACAACTCACGGAGGGATGAAGGGGACGAATACTGTCTGTCAGAGTAAGTTCGAGGTGTAATATACCGTGAGGCGGCGTAAGACCTAAATATAGTCGATGGTCACATAAAATGTCTCTTAACACGTGTATCATACAATCTATCTTCCAGCCTATGGAAAGCACCCGAGAAGACCCCAAACGCGGTCTGACCGCTGTATGTTCACCCCGTGAAGCCTTCGGATGAGCGGATCCTCTGAACGCCGAGAACATGTGATATGAATACTGAGTGCCTTCCCGTAAGAAAATGGGGCGATCTGGACGTTCCAGATGAGATCGAACACAGACCGCCGAATGCAGTTCGAATGCACCGCATCAGCTCCAGTAATGTAGTGGGTCACTACGCCCGAATGCCCCCCGTAAGGTCGATTTACCATCTTGACGAATCGCCAGGAGGCATGGCCAAGATCCTAAGCGTGCCAGCTTTACAATGCACACACTCCGCGGGAGTGCAGAATCTGGCTACTGGGACGTACATCGTTGCATTAATACGACCTGTCTCGTTGGTGTGAGCAAGCAATCGTATCACCGAATTGTTGTTGTGACAAGGAGGACCCAGGGGTGTTTGACGTCAGCCCCGCCTTAACCCCGCCATGACTTACCACCATTGTTACTTGCAACTAAGGACAGGAATAATAGCTCATTTCTTCAATGGTACACAATGGTAGTAACTACGGAAAACTGGTTCGCGGGCCACGTATCTCGGAAGCTCAACTCCTTTTCCTATCCCATGTACCCCACCGCAAGATTGAATTACTAGTGACATTTCGGCAGCCTTTCAATTATATAATTCTTACATGATAGTAAGGAATAGCATGGCTATAAATGAGACTGGATTAGTCCGGAAACACGCATGTACCCAAACGAGGTAGGGCAATGGTATTTCCGCGTTGGGCGGGCTTTGTTTACGGCCGTTCCTGCACAACTTAACAACCGCTGGATGCCGAGACCACTAGCCATCTCATCAGACACCTACACTGGGTCAAAAGTATAGGGTGGACAACGTTCATCGTAGATACATGCAGAATGTAGCCCGTTTAGTATCCGGAACACCTCTGCAATCTGGACGAGGGGGACCCCCTCATCCAGATCTTGCATCTGGAAGACATCTAGATGCTCCAAACTGCTCCACCTCCAACTGATTGATGGGATCCATCATTGTATCTGAGTCCAACCCGACTCCCCAAAGATGCTATACACCCGAAGGCCATTTTGTCTTAGTCCCTGCATACACCCAGGCGTCAGTATGAACTGCCTGCCTTAAGCTTAGAATCAATGCTCACTTGCCCCACACATGTCCAGATTACAAAAGACAAGAACATCCTGGGTGTAGTAGGTTCATCTGCCACAGTTCCATCCTACCAAGAAACCTGTTGAAGACCTATCCGGGCAGATTTCCACACAGTCCCATCGGAGACATCAAAGTAAGTGTCGGGGGGATGTTGCCACTCCCAAGCCTCAGAGCCCTCCCTGAGAAGCCAAACAAACGAGGGCCAGAGTAACATATGTTGTAGTGAGGGAATAATCTTCATGTATAGTAGCACCTTAGAGGGAATTTTCTTAGCTTGGCCATTCTGAGCCCCAAGTTTCATGTAGCTCCTAGAACAAATTGGTCGTTCTCTAGTGCAAGTAGCCAGCAGCTCAGCAGAAGTAACATCTACCATCGAGTATTGTTTATAGCACTTGTCGCAGATAGGAACTTGTGGTAGTAATCCAGAAGTACCAAGACCAAGGTGTCGATGAATGGATTTCAAGGTCGTCAGTGGGGTTATATGATCTGGTATACCACCAGGAATGAGCCGATACCCATTGAGCGTATTCTTCAGGTTGGTTTCGACGTCACGAACAAGGGTTTTTTGAACGATATGATCTGCAAGAGCATTGAGATAGGCATAGTAGAGCTGGGATGGGTTGTTATATATATATGCGTGTGGGAACTCGTAATTTGCCTCGGAGTCATCCATAATCTAGCTCCAGAGGTGGTGAGGCTGGAGGAGGTAGATTGTCCAAGCGATCTTGACTCAGCAGAAGATTCAATGGTGACACTGGGGGGTCAGGGTGATTGTCAGAGTTGGACGGTGTTCTCAACTCTGGGCCAGGCGTATTGATGTGCAGGAAGTCAAAGTGATCGTCAAACACGTCATCCTCAACTTCAAACTCTGGAATATCGTTGGGTTAGCTTCTTATGAGCATAGGGTGATACGAGGCAAACCGACTTCAATTTCAACCCCCTGTAGCTGTTGGTTAGCTTGCTCTTCTGGCTGCGCTGGATAGGTGGACTGGGTTCGCCCTGTCCATAATGGTATAAATTGTCGAGCGTAGCTACACGGGTATCAAAACGAGCAGCAGATCGCATCGCAAGAAGTGCCTGTGAGTTCTCCTCCTTCACCTGGTGTCGACGCCAGGTGTGATATTTAAGCATCTGATAGCCCTGCGGCGTCTGCCTGCAAGGTGTACATGTACACTTCCACTCGACATTCAAATTTACCAGCTACAAATAATCAATGAATCACCCATATCTATTAGTATAGGCCATACCATCTATGGTCGGCACTGTAGCTTTGTGTGAAAAGCAATATTCATAAATTGCTCGAGGCGCCGCAGCATTCGTTGTGGTCGGTGAATGAAGTTTAATTGTAATTGTGACTCACTTTCCCAGGTTCTGTCCATTGTTTCGATGTTTTACGCTCATATTTTCATTGTTTCACGGCATGAAAATGTATGCAGTATGATTAGGTAACAAAAAACGAACGAAAAACACCGAAGCGGCATCATTTTGCAGTTGTTTGGCGCCGTAAAAATCGGGCGCTCCATGCAGTGATTGTGTAGCGTGACCCGGGCTCATGCTCAATGTTTCGATTCCCTTGGGGTAGCATCTTTTTGGCCCCAATTCTTCGGCTCATTGGCAATTGGAACCAGCTTGTTTCCAGCTGTGCGCGCTTTTTCTGGATTCAGCCCTGACCACGTGCTGGAAGCCGACCGATTCAGACTCAAGCCTTGATCCAGCTGACAACGGGACGGCCGTGTAACCCCAAACTTGCAGAGACCCAGTAAAATCGCACCCACGGGGCTTGGAAACCAGGGAAGCTTGGACCCAGGTAATGCAAACCCATCGAATGACAATCGACGCCACAGATCCAAATTGGATTGACCCTAATTAAAATCCACTGTTTGCGGCGAGCGCGCATATATCTTGCTTCTGGGGCTCACTCTTGGTACGCCCCCATATCGTTCTTCATCGATAACATCTCGCGTTGTAGGCCACATAAATTCAGAGCCTCTTCAAATCTTACTGCTTCGCCCTTGCTCCCACTATCTCCTCGCCCCTACTTGCCCCGGTCCCCCTCCCTACCCACGAGCGATGTCTGCTGCTCCCAAGTGAGTTCTGAAATATTATATTTTATACTTGTTCCGGGCACTAAGTGCGATCGTGACGCGCAGGGACCCACTTACCGGACACGTCGGCCACCTCACACCCGAACAGGAACAGACACTGTCCCAGCTCAAGAGTGACCTTCAGAATGTGGGCTGTTTCGTCCCCGAGCGACACGATGACTCCATTCTATTGCGGTTTTTGCGCGCTCGCAAGTTCGATTTGGCCAAGTCCAGGAAGATGATCATTGAGTGTGAGGAATGGCGCAAGAACTTTGGAGTTGATGATATTGTCAAGTTGGTTTTCATACGCGTTTTGAGGGCTGGATGAGCTAATAATTGGGTAGTAACTTTGATTTCCCGGAACAGGCGGAGGTGACCAAGTATTATCCTCAGTACTTCCACAAGACAGACAAGGTGTGTCCCTAATTCATTAGGGGGTGTTACGTACTGAAATCGAATTGTAGGAATGTCGACCAGTGTACATCGAACGAGTCGGGAATGTGGATATAAATGCCCTGAGAGAAGTGACGACGCAAGAACGTCTGCTCCAGAACTATGTGAACGGCTACGAGCGATTCCTGCACGAGCGCCTCCCCGCGTGCTCCGCAGCAGCTGGGAGGCCCGTTGAGGTCTCGTGCGGGATTGGGATTCTCGATATCAAAGGGGCTGATCTCGGTAGTTTCTCTATAGTCAAAGACTATGTTTTCGAAGCCACCAAAATCGCACAGAAGTATTACCCCGAGACCATGGGCAAGTACTACATCATCAATGCCCCACCTTTGTTCATGGTGACATGGTCGATCGTGAAGCTCCTGCTTGACGAGAGTTTGCTTTCGAGGATCTCTATTCTCGGGAGCGATTACAAGGAGACTTTGTTGGAGCAGATCTCGGCTGAGAACTTGCCCGTAGATTTGGGAGGGACATGCAACTGCCCTGGGGGTTGCTCCTTTTCTGACCAGGGACCTTGGAACGACCCCAAGTACACGGATCTGGCCAAGTCCAAGACCGCCAAGGCGACCGCTGCGACCTCCGCTCCCGAGGCCACTCCTGCTTAGGTGCGTTCTAGTTACTTTTGGGCATAGACTCTATATTGACAGGTTGCCACGCCCCCTAGTTTGGGGCTCTCAGTGTGTCGGGTCAGCTCGGTTCGGTTAGAAAACTGACAATTCATATGGAATCAACTGACTTGAACCGACTATCCGTCGATGATCCGGCGATAATCGCCGGTTCACGTGGAGCCAAGTCAAATTGTATAAGTCAGCCAGATGTAAACTAAAGTTGTCTCTGAGAATTTGCATACTGTCAGTTCACATAAAAGCCACCCAAATAGGAAATCAATTTTTCCCGTTTCCCGCTACCCATACTCAAAGTTGACGGTCTTGGAGAGCAACTCAAACATATGAACAATAAGTTGAGCATGGGCCCTTGTACCACGCTTGTTGGGCATTGCAACCATCGGTTTCAAAAATCATTATTGAATTTTCACTCCAAAGGAGGGGTCATCCATTCCCCACCAACTGGCTGCGGAGTATCGCCTTTCGTCGGGGCTTGAGTCGATTTTCGCACTAAATGCGCATCTAGTGCAAAAATCGACCCAAGCGTCAACGAACAGCGATACCGCACAGCAAGTTGGAGGGCGACGGATAATTACTCCTTTATAGCGCATAATTGTGACTCCCTGCGCAAAACTACGGTCTCCTCTACGGGGGCCAGAAAATCCCCGGATCGCTTTCGAGTGCTCCGGATCCGGGGACCAGCTTGCAGTGCTCCCGTTGATCCGGAGTGCTCCACGAGCAAACCGGAGATCGCGGATGATCCTCCGAAGTGCTCTCTGAGTTTTACCAGTCAGCGAGCACTCCGGAGATTTTCGGGTCCCCGTAGAGTCATCACGCTGTGGTAATCACATGATCACCCGCAGAGCCGTTGTAACGCATAACAACGCTTAACCCAACTTTCCGACATGTAAACCGGTATCCGCCATCACTCCCTATCTCAGAGGCCTGCGCAGCCGATTATTCAAACTTTAAGTAAGGAATCAAACGGTGACACTTTCTTATTATTAAACAATAATAGGTCCAACTTGTCCAGTCTTCTGGCCTGTAGCGAGTGTCCATTAGTAGCTAGTGTACCTCTTTACAAACTAACATGCACAAACGAGGTAGGGAGGTCATACACCGATCACGATCAACTACAGGTAGCGTTGTGTTGAGACAAGACAAGACGAGACGAGATGGTGACAGCAACCCTGTCTCGTGGCGTCTCATCAGGGAAGAAGCGAGACGCAGCCCTGTCTCACGGGGGCTCCTCGCTAGGGCGGGAACGCTTCAAACGGGGTTCACTGGGCTCTTCAGAAGTTGTAAGGCAGTTCGAATGCATAATGTGTAATAAGACGGGTGTGAATTGTCAAGTTCGGTGAGCTGCACTGGTTATATACACATGGGTACATGCGCTGACTAAGCTTACCCGAATGTTCCGGATAACCGCAGAACAATCCGGCAGTTCCTTACTAAGCGCGGTTCGGGTATCGGTGTCCAATAACCGAATCCGCGGGAGCCCTAGTCTAGATAAGATCGCACTTTTTCCCGCGTGACACGACAAAAATCCGTATCTTGAGATGAGGGAGTTTCATGGTAACTGGTGAAATCGAATGTCCGGATCGTATGTAAGGTACACTAGTGAGTTTGAGCCCATTCGAACATGTAGTTCCGTCATCGCTGCCCCCACGAACGATATCGCCAACAACCGACATCAGTGACGCATCAGTCACGGACAGGCCGCATCAACACATGACTTGGCGGCTGTAGTTAGAAATTATATACATTTATAAGGTCCATCTATAACTCCGATAAATCATGTGGGAGTCATACATGAGTGAATAGACCAGTGCGTGAGGTCGGGGGAGGGAGGGAGGGAGAATTGTGCTTGCCGCCCTCCACTCTACTCCCCGCGAGACTCTACCCATTTAAAGCGACCTCTATTCCTGTTTTGATGATGTCCGAATTTGTCGATAATGATAACTCAATACCCGGTTCGAACTTACCAGTAACAGCACCGGATCTTGATGCCCCATCAACACTCCCCTCTTGAAAAACCTACGAGGCTTGGGCTGAGTCGTGCCCGGCAATCTATCATGATTTTGGGGGAAATATTGGGGTTGCGCTCGCAAAGGTTTGCCCTTTTTGTGGGAAACCGAAACGCTTGGGTCCCGGGGGCGACCAATCACTTATCGAGTACATGAAATCCCGTATGTGCGCTTTGGTCCAGCAATT
>WSTI01004001.1:0-12380 GCA_019616915.1 Ceratobasidium sp. 423
TTGTGTATGTCAGCAAACGCATCAGGACTCTCTGCGTATTGCTGCGCTAGTAGTCTGTTGCAGGCAGCTGACAGGTCATACGTAATCAATACAGTGCCACACTTAAAAATGTTGGTCCGCACCTGTTCTTGCACTTCATCCCACCACCACCTCTGCCATCATACTCTTCTGACTAAGTAAGCATACGATACTAGACCCCCCCAGCTGATGTGCTAACACCCTTGGAAGATATGGATTACAACAAGTATGGTTCTGATGACAACAAGTATGATTCCGATGACAACACCGTTGAAGAGATGTCGTTTGGGATGTATGACCCCCGCAGGCACCACCTCGCCTTCATCAGATTGGGGTTACAACCCCCCCCCAGGATTAATGGCGAAACTGCTGCTGTTCCCCTCAATCATCCCTCACTTATTCAAATCAGCTCTACCAGTGGTGGCGAGGGGCTGGTCCATCAACCAACTATTAGCCACACTGCCAACCCCCTGGCAGCGCTGATGACCGGGAGCTCCACGACTCACGCCTCCACCAATGCCAGCACATCCGCATCTCCTCGGGCTCTCCTGGGTCATACCACCCCAGCAAGACGCAACCGCTCCCCAAACCCCGGGCAGCCCCACGAATTGCCCCCCCCACCTCGAGTAGCTCAGGGTGGGTCGCATCACACATCCCAGCCACTCGTTCCATCCTCAGACGAGCCCAATGACCAGTCATCAGCCATGAGGCTTATCATAAGTCAGACCGGCGCAATCCGTATCGATGAACTGACGCCCACATTTGGGCGGCATCATTGAGCCTTGAACCCTTTCATAATCTAGACCGTTTGTATACACGTGCGGTGAACGTTTTTTTTTTCATCATGTTCTGTTTTAGGTCTACTACCCGAACGTATACACATCCCATGGACTTTTTTCTTGTCGTGCTCACTCCTAAGTCTTCTACCTGTTGCACCAGCGCTTGCTGTTTTCTCTGTAGTCTTACGTCGCTTTGCTGTAACTCCTTTGATGTGATGTGCCAATCGTACAATGGTATTGCATCGTTCTTGGACCATACTTTTACCTGCACTGGTCATGATACTTGGTACAACTTCCGGTGACCATGCAAATATCGTGGTGCGGACGATCTCTTTTAGTTTCATTCGATGTTGTGTATGCGTCGGGGCTGTGGATGTGTAGGAGACACGTCAGATGCAGTGGCTGTGTCACAAGCGCTGGGCAGTCATGTTGCAAGCACCCAATGATGTGAATTCATGTCCAGACATGTGAGTAGCGTTGTGCACGAGGCGAGGCGAGGCGAGCTGACCTCGTTGGAAATTTCGGCAGGTTCAGCCTCAGACCCTAACTCGCCGGTCTGACCGGTGTTTACCAAGCGGGATTAATTGAAATAAGGAGTAGGCACCTTGGAACGTTGACAGCTGCATCCATACACTGGGAGGAGAGTTCCATTGTGGAGGTCATCAAGATGCATTGAAAATGGAGGTTTTTGGGTACATCTTGACAAATCCTGTGATTTCTCCAGATACAACACAGATTCAACCTTTTGGTGCATCCAGACATTGCATCTGGGCATCCACGTGAGGGCTGATAGCACGGAGGTCATCCTTTTTAGGATTATTTCATGGCAGACATATGCACAGATATAGCATATTTTAATGCATAAGTTTACGGTACTATTATACATAGATACGTATCTACAAGTTATGTCTATCATGGTTTTCTATACTCCAAAGAAGATCATAGTAATATCGCAACGAGGAAAGGTTTCCGGTAGTGTCAAAGTTTAACATACGCACCGGGTGTTTGTCGGTACTCGCTGATACAGTCACTTCTACATAGTGCATACTGTCGTAAGCGCATCCAGAGCTTAACAACTTTAAACACTCACATGCGGGAAGAAAAGGACCTCGGTGCCATGTTAGTGGGCTTCTTGGGCTAGGTATGTCAGTAAATTCGCATATGGGTATCGAAAAGCGATGTACATTGTTTCCCAATATTCCCGTAGATCGAGAGGTCATGATAATAACATCGGCATTAATCTTGGCCTTGTGTGCCCAAGAGGTAAGTGTGTGTGGATGTAACAATGGGTATGGTGGGTTTGGACTTACGAGATCATATCCATTAGTGCTGCCTACTAGCAGCCTGAGGGCACCTACGTTATCCACCAGATCCAACGAGGGGAATACACTCACAATTTTGGCCGCTACTCATGCTGGGGTGCGGGTAGTGATAGTGGCGCTGAATTCGGAATCGTGGGTGCAGTTGGTGTAATTAACGCCAGACAGAACTCATTCACCATGGGCTAAGCCAATGTCAATCTATGAAGATAGTAGTAGTAAATTTTTCGGTGACCGTCAGTGGTGGCGGGTGGGAAAAGCGTCGATTGAGAGCCGGTTTATATGACGACTCGCTCAGGGAGCATCTCAGCAATATCCAGATGCCGCCTAGATGGCACGTGAGGTCCAGATGTATCAAGATGTGCAAAATCGTACATCTGGGGCGCATCTGGTCATATTGAAGATGGGGTTCTCCTCCCAGTGCATAACTTAACTGGAGGCATGGTGTAAATACATCATATATGCCTGATATATTATTCGAGTTATCAATCATCGAGTTCAGGGCTCTCAAATACATGGCTAAATAAGTCAAGAGTTTTGGTCTTGGACTCAGCGGAGTCATAGCAATGGTGCTGGAGCGCATGCTTCAATACCCGGAGTGTTTCCCTCGTGCTGACGGACAGACGGTTCTGCTCTCGAGTACATGTCATGCCTGGATGGGCAGGACATAGTGGGGGTGCATGTACATCGCTCGTGATGAGCTACTCGATTGCTGGGGTACTGCAGGCTCAGGTGCCTTGAGGGTCGGAGGGACAGATTTGGTCGCGTCAAGAGTTGTCTCGGGTGTCATGATTCGGGCCGAAAATTACTTTCTTCGCATCATAGGGAAAGAAAGTCCCTGGGTTATAAGAAAACGACTTACAGTGGGCTGGGATGCGCTGATATCAGGGCTATGGCCTGTGGGGGGCTCGGAAGCAGTGGGAGCAGGGAGCAGACATCGTAGGAAAGGAAGTAAGGCGTGATTGAGTGAAATAGGTGTTGTGAGAAGTCGAGTAGAGCTCAATCTACATAAGCTCTTCATGTCCTGTCCCCGAATGACGCATTCGACGGGGCGGGCCGGGTGAGGTTACCTAAACTCGCCGACCTCATGTAATTCTACCCGGACGAGTGAGAAGTTCCTCGCCGGTCTTTTGTCCCTTGATAACGAGGGGGCTTGTCAGCTCGTCTATGGAGCGAGCTGAGGTTGCCTCACGGTACCTCGCCTCATGCACAACGCTACATGCGAGCCTAAAATCCGAGGCATCCTTGGGTTCTGGACATGAAAAATGGGCTGGGAGAATTCGAAGTAGATTTTAATTGGATACAATGTAAGTCATCTATAAAATGAACGGATGCTACGGCCAAGTGAGGCATAAATAGGTCATCCCAAAGTATTCTTCGACGACCGCCTTTTCCGGACGGGTCACAAAATTGCCCTTTCCGCAAAACGAACAACCCACGTAAATACTTTTCAGCTTTTTGTCTGGCTTTGAGATTGTCAGCTGGCGCTGATTGGCCCGCCAGGCTGACCAGGTCATCCCCGTTGGTCGCTCAGTAAAGGCTTGGTTGGCCAATACCCACCGAGGTGTAGAAAAGTCCGGCTCCCAGGTCTCGTCGGCATCATACGGAGGCAAGCACTTGCCCGCCTTAACATGACCTGCTATGTCGGGAAGCCGGACGGAGAATGGTCGCTCAAAATAGGGCGCATATAACATCGAGAGGGACCTTTCTTTGGTGACAATGGCCAGATTGAAACGATCATGTGAGACGTGGTTGTGCAACCAACAACGTTTAAACGTCTCAATGATGTCGTGACCGCCTGCAATCACTGGATTCACAGCCTCTACCACCATGGCCGAGGACCAGCCAGGCCGCCAATCCGGTGATTCCGTAAATTGCAGCACAAGGCTCTTGATTCTGAGGATGCAATATCAATTCCACACGAAAAGCAAGAAAGAAGGAAAGTCGCACGGAGAGGACCTGACACTCGCAGCTACCGAAGCCATCCTTTGAGCCTCTTCTTTGTTGAAGTATGCATACACGTTACAGTTCAAGATAACGTGCCATGCACAAGACCGATTCACAATGCAGCTCACAGCATCCGGCATGATATCTGAAATGCACTGTTAATAAAGTCAGCGCTCTGCTCGCGACAGAAATCCTGGATTCTCTACTTGGTGGACATCGTTCCAGGCCTGATCCTTTGACAGTTGTATCATTGCCTCGCCTTGGGTCCCGGACCGGAAAAAGAGCACAAATAGAGTTGCGCACTCCATATCATCAGTGCTATACAATTAGGATGAGAGATAATCATGAGGTAAACTAAGTTTACGCAACGTACAAGGGCACATCAGTGTTGTAAGTCACAGATACCTTGGCCGGAAGTGTGTCCCCAATCTCTAGTAGTGCAAGGTGATACTAAATGATATTCTATCAATACCACGTTGGAAGAAGAACAACGATGGCTTACCTTCCGAGCGTATCCCAGCCACATACTTGTAAGAACTTTTGCGTAGCCGTTTGCTGGTTCACTGTACTCCCGGGTGTATGCAATGACGATCCGCAGTGATATGCAGATGCCTTTGTCATGCTTGCATACTAACTCCATATGGGTCTTATATCTTCTTGTCGTGGGTCGGATATGGTGCTACAAATATAGGAAAATTTGAACAGAGGGGGCTATAATTAATGGTGTGTACTTACTGGATAACGTCCTGGCCCCCTCCAGCACTTGGGACATTGCCAATTATTTTTAGCTTGTTCAAGCTCGAGAAGCGTCGGGTTCCGGCCTGGATGATGGAAGAGCAGAGTCAAACAGCGCAAGTTTGCTTCGGGGATCCCCGGCCATTGCAGGCACAGTTGAGCAGTGCAATGTGCGCCGTTGGTGCCACAACATCGTAACAGTGAATCATTCCAACCGCAATTAATGCACTTTCCAATTGAGCAGTTAATTTAATTGAACTACAATTTTATTAAATCACTGGATTACCTGATTTGGTAGGCAGTCAACTCCAGAAATGTTCATCGTGGTGGTGGGAGACGTTAGGGGCACATAAACACGTGACTCTTCCGGGGTTGATTGGCATCGCCGCCAGGGAATTCGACACCTGGCGCTGAAATGAGTCCCGGGGTGTACTCGCCCATTGTGAATAATAGGGCTCCTCAATTCTTGGAGTCTGGTTTATGCCCCGTTGCGTGCAAAGTATGAGAGAATTACTTTGCAACAACCCGAGATACCAGGATGGTATTTCTGAGTTAAAACCAAGCCAAAAACCAAGGTTTAGAATTGAGAGATAATTTGGTTTTTGATGGCGCTTAGGTTTGTGAGACCGATCCAAAGGTTGCCAAAGACCGTGATCATCAGGTTGTATTTGGCTGGTCATACGACACTCATTGCTTCCAATTCAGGCGTTCAACTCAGGTGTCTTACAACTCGCTATATTCGTTTTGATTTGAATCTTATCTTTTGTTGGGAGATTGCGTGATTGCTTGATGAGATTGAGTGGGTGGACGAATATCGCATGATTAACCGTGAGATGCACATTTCATTTCGGTTATTTGATAGTGTACAGTGCATTTAACAGACCAAAAATATGATTTTAATGTCTCTTCACTCTCACGACGCATCCTTCAAAGGTTCGGTCTTTGATATATGGGCCATGTCGAGCACGGTGGTAACGATTTATGCGTGTGACCCGGAAGATTTAGGCGCTGTCCCCTAATTTTGAAATGCGTTGCCCTCGTTGACAAGTACCGAGTGTGCGAGTGGCTCGAAAACTGAAGAAAACTGACCTCAGGAGGTTGGTCTGTGGATTCACACTTTGGTTTCTCAAATCACTCATTTGCTCACATCCGCTCACTCAATGCTTAGTTGCGGTTCATCAAAACCCTGTGGGCACCTCAAACCTTATTGTCGGCGTAGCCTCGGCAACCAGTCAGCCAGCATAAACCAGGCCGGAAACCAAGAATTGAGAGGCCCTAATAGGAAGATCAACCAAAACTCATTAGAAAACTGACATGGCGTGAACATCCTCATATTCGGGTGGGGGTCTATATATAAAAGTGTAATAGGTTTGGACAAGGATACACGTTTGAAAAGTGGACATGAGCATGTATGTTTACAATTTATGTATGCGGACTATTGAACACCATAATATTACATCGAGTCATTAAAGCGAGTCATATTTCAAGTCAAGTATTGAATCACAAAGTATATAGAAACTCTGTGTGTGGGCAAGATACTGAAATTCAGTATGTTTCTTGATAACAGACCGTTTTTCGCATAAAAGGATGGATGATATTGCCTTCTAAACACCTCATTTTTAGTACGCATACTAAGCATCAGCCTAAAGGATGGTCACTCTCAGTCAAAATACCAAAAGGAACATGCTATATTTTAATATCACATCTTCCTATGGATATATATATCGATCATTCGTATCTTGCTCAATATGCACTGGTTGTAGTACAAAGTAAATTATATAATGGCTAATCCACAGGGTGTGAGGCAATGAATACTAACATGAAAGGCGAAAACTTACAGTTCAGTGGATATGGAAATCCATGGAAGGACCGAATGTGCCCACCTGCAAAAGCGCAGGTTCGTGTGGCTCATGCGGTTCGTGCTCGGCTGTCGCAGGTACCTCATACGGGACGTTTTCGAGCAGGAAGGCGGGCTTTACAGCGATTGAGTGTTCGTCCTTGGGTCCCTCCCTGCTGGGCTCATCTCGGGAATCCTCGTCAGACCCCTCATCTGAATTCTCCCCTACCGCATTCTCCCCATCCAATTCTTCCCCGCCAGATACTCCCGAGAGCATGTTATCATCCTCTCCATTATTGTATGCATCGAAACTATCAACCACTTCCCCACTGCGCTCCTCCAAGGATGTTCCCATGAGGGGGACATACTGCCGCCTCAAACAGCGTTTCTTCTCAGTAGACATACCTAGGCAAAGTCCTGAGTATATCCAACGGAGAGGGATAGAAACTTACGTTTGATTGCCTTGCGAATACACTCCTCTTGAACTGCTTTGCTTTTTTCAACTGGAATGGGATTAAGTTTCTACCAACTTGTTTTTCAGGAAAGACATACTATTGATTTTAGAGGATGGCCCTCCAAGTGGTCCATCAATGAGACCATCTGTAAAGCTAGCCTCATCTACCCAACCAGTAGCGGCAAAATCGTCGAAAGTCATGGTGGTGGTAGGGATAAGGAATGCGCGTTTACTCATTTCGAACCCTGTCAATCAAAAGTCATGCATCCAATACAAACAAAAGACGACTAATTCCGTGCCAACTCATAAGCTACCACCACAACATCCTCATGGCTTTCAAACGCCCAACAAGACGAACAACACGAGCGACTAGGAACCAGCCAAAGGTTCCCTGCTCATCCTGCAGGGTGGCTTACCCAGTATCCACCTTGACATCGTGCTTTTCGCCAAGCTGCATTCGAAAGTTCTGTACTGGAAATAACGGTTGCCTCAAGCGTCTTAACATGAATGCGCCGTTTGTGTGCGATCACTGTTGCATCATTTTGGGTCAAGCTTTTCTGGTATGCTTCCTGTAACCATGCACGTAATTATGCTCATGACCACGGGTTTGAAGGATGAATTACCAGTCAGGAATCCAGACGGGACTCCCGAGCTTGTTGTTATCTGTGTTTGGCACCTGAGTTCATTGGCTCAAGAGGCCAAGAATTATGTACTTTCAGCGGAAGGAATACTCCAAGCATTGGGCATAAAAGTAGGCTAAGATTTCAACTTAACATGACCTTGCCTCTGACTACACTCCACTAGGTACACTCAATCCGCCAACAAATCAAGGACTTATATATGTCCGACCTGTTCTTCGAGACTCTGAGGTGAGTACACTGCTAAGGAAGTCATAAATACTACTCACATGGAATACAGTAATATGAGCGATTTGTCACTGGAAAGCACATCGTTACTTATATGCGTTCTAACAGAAGGCACTAGTAGCGAGGATGGCGGCCTCTGGGTTGATGAGGACATTGAGGGCAAGAATTGGCACATGCCATTCAAGGAGTTTTTCCACTCCTGCATGGGTATGCTTGCCCCAGCTGTACCTGCTTTAATGCGCCGGTTCAAGCGCAGGACTGTGATCCCCATCGCATGTGGAGTTGGACTGAGGGAGGAAAGCATGAAAGACTTTCAGGCATGGTTGGCAAGGTAAGTACACACCTTCAGTTGTAGAAGATTTGATTGAAGAGAGTCTCAGGGAGGAAGCTCTGGATGAGGTAGTCATGCCATTAAACATGAGCATCATTGCCTCCGCCATGCAAGGCTTTTTGGTGAAATTTATTACTCACCTCTACGAGTGCGGGTTCGACATTGAAACCACACTACTTCGTGCATGGCTGGGAGATGAGAGTGCACGGCATCATACTGGTCTCATCCTGATGCGACCCCTACAGCCTATCCTAACCTTCGTATGGGCCCCAAAATCTAGGCCTTGTGGTATTGTCCTGCCGGACACGATCGTATTCTGTACATGTCGGGATAGCAGGTGGCGATATGCGGAGGGCAGTGGCCGAGGGACATCAAACAGCCAAACGAAGTTTTCATGCAAGAAATGCAAGTTTCAGCTTGTTTGCCGGGTCACATGGGAGCACCCATATACGCTGGAGTCAAAATGGGGCAACACATATATTCGATATGAATGGCCTGATTCCAAAAAAATCGTCACGCTGAACGATAGACCATTCGCAGAATCATCAACAGTCGCGGGAGCGAGTGGAACTCAAGCGAGTCTCATAGAGGTAGCATCTGATGCCGAGGGGGAGGGGGAAGGGGAAGGGGACATGGATATTTCTGACATGGAGTAAATACTATTGTAAAACTATCATGCGAATCTGATTTTTTGTGCTCCAAGTGGCCAAGTAATACATATATTTTCAAGGTTGTACGTAGCGTACACGAGGAACTATTCAACATACAGCACCGCAGCAGGAAAGAATGGTCATGCACCATCAAGTGGATGACTGATTACAAATGGGGTATAGCTGTTTAGTTCCGGCCCCACTTCACCATTTGATGTGAGTGGTGGGGGTGATGCATATGGTGGTAGGTGATGGTATAGTTGACTATTGAGGAAACAGTTCACGTTGTTGCCCGGGCCCGTGATTTGCGCACAACAGTATTGTATTTTTAAGTATATACATTTTTAGCAGGACCCCATGTCAGGCCTTTTGTATTGGTCGAGGGTGGGAGTAAGTATCGTTTGGGGCGTGAGACATATCGAGAACGGGATAGCGCCGTTAGCCATTAAACGGGCGGAGGCGGGGAATCCGAACAAACCAACGAGCGACCCCCTTGGCCAGGGATGCGCTCGCGGTCGAACGAGGGAGAGCAGCGGTGGTGCGGTTATACGTACCGATGTAAATAGAACACGTGGGGGTTTCGTGTTAGATCGCCTGGCCGCGAAGTGTCGTCTGGAGTCTGGGGTTTATATCAAAAGTGCGATGGCGCCGTTAGCCGTTAAATAGACGGGGACGGGGAATTCGAACAAACCAACGAGTGACCCCCTTGGCCAGGGATGCGCTCGCTGTCGAACGAGGGAATGCGACGGTGGTGGGGTTATACGCACCGATGTAAATATATTCAAACAAGATTCTACGTTGGGCCTTCGATATTGATCGAGGGTGGGCGAAATGTCGTCCGGGGCGCGTCGGTCATATATCGAAAGCGCGGCAGCGCCATTAACCGTTAAATGGACGGGGACGGGGAATCCGAACGAGCCGACGAGCAACCCCCATGGCCAGGGATGCGCTCGTGGTCGAACGAGGGAGAGCGGCGGCGGGGTTGTACGCGTGATGTAAATAGATGCAATAGACTCTACGTCGGGCTTTTTTCGTTGGGTGGCCAGGCCGCGATATGTCATCTGGGGCGTGAATTCTACACCGAAAGCGCGACAGCGCTGTTAGAAGTTAAACGGACGGGGGCGGGGTATCCGAACGAACCAATGAGCGACCCCCTTGGCCAGGGATGCACTCGCGGTCGAACGAGGGAAAGCGGCGGTGGTGGGGTTATACGCACCGATGTTGATACATTTAACCTAATCTACGTCGGGCGTCTTATATTAGTCGAGTGGCGGGATTTGTCGTCTAGGGGATGTGTCGTCGAGGGTGCGAGTCCTACATCGAAAGCGCGACAGCGCCGTTAGCTGTTAAACGGACGAAGGTGGGGGATCCGAACGATCCGACGAGCGACCCCCTTGGCCAGGGATGCGCTCGCGATCGAACGAGGGAATGCGGCGGTGGCTATATACGCACCGATGTTGATACATTTAACCAACTCTTCGTCGGGCATCTTATATTAGTCGAGGGCAGAGGGATTTGTCGTCTAGGGCTCGAGTCCTACATCGAAAGCACGACAGCGCCGTTAGCCGTTAAAAGGACGGGGGCAGGGAATCCGAACGAGCCCACGAGCGACCCCCGTGGCCAGGGATGCGCTCGCGATCGAACAAGGGAGAGCGGTGGTGGTGGGGTAATACGTACCGATGTAAATACATCTAATGTGCTTTGCGTCGGGATCTCATGTTCGATTGCCTGGCCGTGAAGTGTCGTCTAGAGTCTGGGGTTTATATCGCAAGCGCGACAGCGCCGTTAAACGTTAAATGGACGGGGGCGGCGGGGAATCCGAACAAACCAACGAGCGACCCCCTTGGCCAGGGATGCGCTCGCGGTCGAACGAGGGAATGCGGTGGTGGCGGGGTTATACGCACTGATATAGATACAACACCCACGTCGGGCTTTTTGTATATTGGTCGGGGTGGGAGGGAGTGTCGTCTGGGGCATGGGTCCTATATCTAACCGTTAAACGTTAAACGGACGGGGGTGGGGAATTCGAACGTACCGACGAGCGACCCCCTTGGCCAGGGATGCACTCGCGGTCGAACGAGGGAAAGCGGTGGTGGCGGGGTTATACGCACTGATGTAAATACAACACCCACGTCGGGCTTTTTGTATATTGGTCGGGGTGGGAGGGAGTATCGTCTGGGGCATGGGTCCTATATCTAACCGTTAAACGTTAAACGGACGGGGGCGGGGAATTCGAACGAACCGACGAGCGACCCCCTTGGCCAGGGATGCGCTCGCGATCGAACGGGGGAATGCGGCGGTGGCGGGGTTATACGCACCGATGTAGATATATTTAACCTAATCTACGTCAGGTTTCTTATATTAGTCGAGGGTGGCGGGATGTGCCGTCTAGGGTGTAAACCTCGTGTAAGGTGTAGGTCCTACATGATGGCGACAACGCCGTTAAACGTGAAATGGGCGAGGGCGGGGGATCCGAACAAACCGACGAACGACCCCCTGGGCCAGGGATGCGCTCGCGGTCGAACGAGGGAATGCGGCGGTGGCGGGGTTATACGCACTGATGTAAATACAACACCCATGTCGGGCTTTTTGTATATTGGTCGGGGTGGAGGGAGTGTCGTCTGGGGCATGCGTTCTATATTGAAACCGCGACAACGCCGTTAGCCGTTCAACGGACGGGGGCGGGGAATTCGAACAAACCGACGAGCGACCCCCTTGGCCAGGGATGCGCTCGCGGTCGAACGAGGGAATGCGGCGGTGGCGGGGTTATACGCACTGATGTAAATACAACACACATTGGGCTTTTTGTATATTGGTCGGGGTGGAGGGAGTGTCGTCTGGGGCATGCGTTCTATATTGAAACCGCGACAGCGCCGTTAGCCGTTCAACGGACGAGGGCGGGGGATCCGAACAAACCGACGAACGACCCCCTTGGCCAGGGATGCGCTCGCGGTCGAACGAGGGAATGCGGTGGTGGCGGGGTTATACGCACTGATATAGATACAACACCCACGTCGGGCTTTTTGTATATTGGTCGGGGTGGGAGGGAGTGTCGTCTGGGGCATGGGTCCTATATCTAACCGTTAAACGTTAAACGGACGGGGGTGGGGAATTCGAACGTACCGACGAGCGACCCCCTTGGCCAGGGATGCACTCGCGGTCGAACGAGGGAAAGCGGTGGTGGCGGGGTTATACGCACTGATGTAAATACAACACCCACGTCGGGCTTTTTGTATATTGGTCGGGGTGGGAGGGAGTATCGTCTGGGGCATGGGTCCTATATCTAACCGTTAAACGTTAAACGGACGGGGGCGGGGAATTCGAACGAACCGACGAGCGACCCCCTTGGCCAGGGATGCGCTCGCGGTCGAACGAGGGAATGCGGCGGTGGCGGGGTTATACGCACTGATGTAAATACAACACACATTGGGCTTTTTGTATATT
>WSTI01004002.1:0-12338 GCA_019616915.1 Ceratobasidium sp. 423
CATACAACCCAAGAAGCAACCAATTTGTAGATACATGTCAAATAACTAATCAAATGGGTCCAAGGGGACCTGACTAATCTACTGATGACACACATCTGTCCCAAATAAGGAAACTATCTCGGAAAAAATATAATAAATAGTAAAAAATCATGACATGAGGTTTGTACTCATGACATTACCCCCTCTCAAGGGTTGGTGCCTCTGGATGAGCCTTATGGAAGTCTTTAATTGCTTCCTGAGCATTTCCCATTCCTTCAATAGGTTCCCGAGAGTTACTCCCTTTGTCATATCCTTCCCATTTAATGAAATACTCAATTTGTCAGGGGCAACCTCTTCCTTTGATATGACTGTCAACCACTTTCTCAACTACATATTCCTCTTCACCTTCTTCTGTAATAATAGGGGGAGTTTGTGGAGGGTCTTGGCCATGAGGATTGGATTGGAACTTGGTCAACAATGTAATATGGAATACCAGGTGGATCTTCATTGTATGCAGCAGTTCTCCAAGACCTTGTAAGGACCCAATTGCTTGTGACTAAGCTTGTTGGAAGGTCAGTCTGAAGTTATGTTTTGGTGGGAAAGCCAAGCTTGGTCCCCTACTTCCAATTCTTCTGCTGGATGATGTTTTTGATCATAATACAGCTTCATATGTTCTTGGGCCAAAGCTATTGCTGCCTTAACATCCTTGTATCCCTTTTGAAGGAATTCTGCATGCTCATTGGCATTAGGAATATACCCCTCTGCCTCTCCTCCAATAGTCATTTTGGGATTATAACCATAACATATTTGGAATGGTGATTTCCCCATTGAAGCATTGACTGAGTTATTATATGCAAACTCAGCCATGGGGAGGAGAGCGACCCAGCCTGTCTGTCAATGGTTACAGAACATGTGTAGGAATATTTCAGCAAACTTATTCATGATCTTGCTTTGTCCATCACTCTCAGGGTGGTAAGCTGTGGAGAAGGAGGGCTTAATGTCAAGATGTTTGTATAATTGCTGCATGAATTTGGCCTTAAAGACAGAGCCTCGATCTGATACTGTTGACTTTGGGAGTCCATGGAGTTTCCAGACATAGGTTATGAACAGATTCACAATATCTATGGCAGTGGCTGTAGAGTGGGTGGGGATAAGGTGAATCATTTTTGAAAATTGATCCACCACCATAAGAATTGCATCAAAGTTTTCTGAAACAGATAATCCTGTAACTAGATCATAGGAAATATCCTCCCATGGATGTTCCAGTACTTGAAGTGGTTTTAGAAGGCCTTGGGGCAAGCAGTTGGTGGGTTTGGCATGGATGCAGGTTTCACAATGGGAAACATAGGAATTGACAAATTTTGTCATTGATGGCCAATAGTATTGTCTTGACACAAGCTCTAATGTCTGATATTGGCCAGGATGTCCTGCTGCCAGTGCATCATGGTGGGCTTCCAAAATAAGATTTTGAATGGTATCATCCTTGGGTACCATAATCTTCCCCTTGAAGTATAAGAGGCCTTGTCACATTTCCCAATCTTTGACTTTCTTTCCTTGTATGAATAAGCCAATAATTTCCCTAAGGTGCTCATCCTCATGAATGGCCTCCCTGATTAGGTCATGAATTTCTGAGTCCAGGGTAATAGCATTAATAAAAAATTCTGGATGAATGAGAACTTGGTTCTCCACCCCCCTTTCAAGGGGTACTAAATCATAACGCCTTGATAGGATATCAGCTTTCTTATTCTGAGCTGCTGGATGATAGACAATTTGCTATTGGAAATGGGAAAGGAAGTTTGACCATCTTATTTGTCTCTGTGATAATTCCTGAGACCTAGAAAAGTACTCCAAATTCTTGTGATCTGTTAAGATTTGAACAGGAAAAGTCGCTCCTTCTAATAAGTGTTGCCATTCATGTAGAGCCTGAATAATCACAAGCAGTTCTTTATCAAATATGTCATAATTTCATTCAGCCAGGGAGTGAGACTTGGAGAAATAGGCAACTGGGTGGAGTTTCCCTTCTTCATCTTTTTGTGACAGGATAGCCCCTGTCATGTAATTAGAAGTGTCACACTTGAGGAAGAATTCCTTGGTGACATCTGGTTGAAGTAAAACTGGAGCCTCCTTAAGGGCCTTTTTCAGAGTTTCAAAGGCCTGGGTCTGTCTGTTTGTCCAATTCCATTCAGGTTCCTTTCATAATAAATCATAAAGGGGGCAAGCAGTAGTGCTGAAATTAGGAATAAACCATCTATAAAAATTGACAAATCCCAAGAATTCTTGGATATTCTTCACATTTTTGGGGGTGGACCAGTTGAGAGCTGCTGTGACCTTGCTCTGGTCAACTTCAACCCCTTTTCCAGGAACAATGAACCCTAAATAATCGATTTTTGGGACATGGAAGAAGCACTTTTCAAGGTTGCAGAAAAGATTATTTTCTTGCAGACATTTGAGGACCTCTCATACATGGCCAATGTGCTCATCCTCATTCTTGGAGAAGATAAGGATGTCATCCATATAGATGATAACAAAAATGTCCAAAATGTCCCAGAAATTATCATTCATTAAATGTTGGAAAACTGCAGGGGCATTGGTAAGGCCAAATGACATGACAAGGTATTTGTACAGGCCATATTTGCATTTGAATGCCATTTTCCACTCATCACCTTTCTTGATGTGAACAAGGTTGTACCCCCATTTAAGGTCAAATTTGGTAAAGATAGTCACACCCCTTAAACATTCAATGAGATTATCAGGTAAGGGAAGGGGGTGCACATTTTTCTTGGTGATTGAATTTTAGTATTGGTAATCTACCACCATTCAATAATGCTTTTTACCATTGGGGCCTGGTTTCTTTTTGATGAAGAATGTGGAGGATGCCATAGGGGACTTTGAAGCTCTAATATGACCAGATTCTAAAAGTCTTGTGGGTTCCTCTTTCAGAGCTAAGTCTTCTTTGATAGTTGTTTTGAAAATAGGACCATGCTGCAACTTACACTAGGGAGGAAGAAGGATTTTCAAAAACCTAAACCCATAATAAGCACCAGTAGGATTGGGTAACAAGTGTAAACAAACATCCAGAAATCATCAAGTTATCACAAGATTCTCTGGTACTTTTGTCATTGACAAAACTCTGAGTCCTCACATAATTTTCAGGTCCTTTTGGGTTGGAACTTGTCACAATTTTCCCCCAATCTAAATGTATATACAACCCTGTGAATATCATGTCAATACACCATGTTTTTGTCAAAATTTTCTAACACTTTAACTTGATTATTTTCAAATTTTGAGGGCCAAAAACATCAAATTTTGCCCCCATAATACCCTAGTTGGAGCAGGATTTTTACTTTGTTTTGGTTGTTCTGGGAATCCATATATAACTTCAAATTTTCACTGGGTATATGCGCTCTTGCACTTATGTTTTCATTTGTTGAGTTCCCAAATTTTGACTAGCTAAAATGTGGTGAAAACCCCTATTTTTGCTAGGGAATTTGCGAGATTTCCACTCTATATAGTAAACCTTTTCACACTGTGTATCTGGCCTTTTCATTTGGCCTTTTCATGTTGTATGGGCATGCAGTTTTCACACTGGTTCAAATTTTCACTTGGAGTGTTAGGCCTTTTCACACTGTCTATGATTTTGTCCCTGTGTACTTAAACTTTTCACCCTGAGTGTTGAGCATCACAGGAGGTGAGAGGGTCAGATTATTCTGTCATATGTTATACAATGTTATGCAATGTAACCATTCATTCAGACAATTGCTATATACATTGCAGATGTACATAAGATCTGAGGCATAAGAGACACAAACCATACAGTCATCACACAGTGAATCAAAATTAATAGAATCAAGAAGACAAAATGTAGTGTGCAGAGTCTGTCACCATGGTAGCTGGTATTGCCGTTGTACCTCCCATCAGCACCTGCACAGACCTAAATAAGTCAATCTAAGTCCACCAGAGTATGGATGATGTCATCAAAATATGCCAGGTTCACAGTGAAGGCTTGCTCCATTCTCCAGAACTGGACTTCACAAACAGTAACTTCAATGGCAGTAATGTTCACTCCCTTTGCAGCCAACATCACAGTGTAACTTCTATTGCTAAGGCATTCTTCCAGACTCCTCACCTAACACTGCACTCTCAGCCCAGAACAACCTGTTAAATGGATCTTACATACCAGGCTTTCAATACAACATGACTTCTCCATGTGTAAGATGGCAAGCTGCTCCATGCTCATTGCAAGTGCTGTTGTGCCCTCAGATTCCTCCCCATTTCTGACAATTGTAGAGTCACCAACTAGTACTTCATTCGCTTCTGGCTTAGAGGAACGACTTTTGACCTGGCAATGTCCAACAGCCATATATTTGAGGGAGTGTTCATCACCAGCATCCTCAGCACCACCCTCGTCATCTGACCAACTCTCAGGTGGTAGCACATTGCTGCCTTCCAGGCCTTCCTCAATTCCGAATTGTTGGGCTGATTTTGAGATCAGATGGTTCAACTCCTCCTCACTCAAGCCACTTCAACAGCTGGAGATGGT
Source organism: Ceratobasidium sp. 423 (assembly GCA_019616915.1). NCBI lineage: Eukaryota > Fungi > Basidiomycota > Agaricomycetes > Cantharellales > Ceratobasidiaceae > Ceratobasidium > Ceratobasidium sp. 423. The sequence goes on from WSTI01004002.1 coordinate 4,520, forward strand.
AATCAACTTGGTGCTTCCCCTGATTTCAGCATTGTGATGTTAGCTTTGGTTTTGCAAGGCTAGCAATAGTAGGTACATACATGAACTTTTCCTTAGCCCCAATGAACAGAATGCCATTAGCATTGAGTTTGAACTTGACTTCCAGCTGGACAGTGCCACAAGCAGCCAGTGGAATCCCCACCATCTCGAACTCCCCAATAAGTGTATTGTGTTTGGTCTGGTCATGCTTGCCTTCATAGATTTGAATCAGGACCATCAACTGGTTGTCTTCAAGTGTTGATACCAGCTTGGTGTGAGAAATGGGGACTGGTGAATTGCAGCTAATGAATGGAGTGAATACCCCTCCTAAATCATAAAATGATTAGTATATGTGCAATGTAACTAATGGTTACACACCTGAAGTCTCAATTCTGATTGTGAATGGACAAACATCATCAAGGCTCACACCTGTGAGACTATCCTTCCCTGCCAGCATACCACCACTGATTGCAGCTCCAATTGCAATGGCCTCATCAGGATTGATACCCTGGCTTGGTTCTTTCCCTTTGAACATATCTTTGAGAATGTGATGAATCTTGGGGATTCAGGTTGAACCACCAACAAGGACAATCTGTGATACCCTAAGTGAGGAATGAATAAACACAAACATAGATGACACACCTCATCAACATCCCTGGTCATAAGTTTAGTGTCCTTGAGTACCCTCCGAATGAGCATTAGGGTCCATTGAAACAGGTCAATGTTAAGTTGCTCAAACTTCACATGCATAAGAGTGGCTGAGAAATCCTTTCCACAATAGAAAGATTCAATCTCAAGCTCAGCAGACATTGTATTTGAGAGGATTGCTTGGCTTGTTCAGCCTCCTTCTTCATTTTTGCCATGCTATGTGGGACTTGCATGATATCCACCCCAAACTTGTGGCAATACAGTTTGGCAAAATAGTCCATGATGCATTTATCAAAGTCTTTGCTGCCTAAAGGAGCATCACCTGCTGTCGCAAGCACCTTAAAGTTTTCACCTTGAATCTGGAGGAGAGACACATCAAATGTTCCCCCCCCAAGGTTGTAAACCAAGACCCTTGATGTGCCAGAGCTCTGGGTCTGGCTTCAGCTATGACACTTGAATGGGATGCCCAAATTGAACTCACCTTCTGGTCTAAGCCATAAGCAATGGCTGCGGCAGTGGGTTCATTTAAAATCCTCATGACAGTAAGACCAGTGATCCTCCTGGCATCCTTAGTGGCTTGTCACTGGGCATCGTTGAAGTATGCAGGTACAGTGATGACAGCATGAGTGACCTTAGTACCAAGGTAGGCTTCAGCAGTCTGCTTCATACTTTGGAGGACCATGGCAGATACCTCCTCAGGTGTCTAATTAAGTTAGTTGGATAACTTGGGTAAAAGATGTGGGGTACTTACCAGCTCATGGAGAACTCCTTGTTCTTTGACCTGGATTACCGGGCGGCCAGTATGATTTGCTACCTTGAAAGTCATTCTTGTGATATCCCCCAGGAGTGTCCAATCATCAAATGTGCACCCAATGAGATGCTTCACAGAATATATGGTCTGGGAGGGATATGCATGAAGAGCATGCTTGGTGCTCTCACCCACACTAGGGAAAAATAGCATCAACATTATGAAATCAAACAGAGTAAAGGAATCAACTTACATTCACTCTGTATTCCTAAAAGAGACCCAGGAAGGAGTTGTTCATGCACCTTGAGAATTTGCTATAATCTCGACTCTATCATGCCAGTAGATTCCAACACAGGAATACATAGTACCAAGGTCAATGCTGATGACCAGTCCAGATGGGCCATAATTGCCCAATCCCAAGTGCACAAATATGCTGGATATCATGAATAACATCCAAGTGATGAAACAGAAGAGGTGACTGCTGTACCAGAGTAGAGTAAAGACCGGGAGGAAGGAGAACAAGAAGATGAGGCTGAAAAGGAGGACAAGTATCTGGCAACATATCTTGAGAGCCCACAAGATTGCCCACTCAATGGCAGACTGGGGTGTTACAGAATGGAAGTGTGGATCGGCTGGCAGCATGAATGAAACAAAGTAAAGTATCCCAAGTATGAATAGAAACTTGTGCAAATTTGGCATATGGTTTGCTCTAATGACTACAAACACCCCTAGGGCAAAGAAATATTGGACAACAATCCACAGTGCCTAATGAAGGCAAATGGTCAGCAGGGTGGCAAAATAGCAAAGTCAATATTGAATTGTTGGTAGAGTAGTGAATCTGGTATGAGTAGAAAGCGGGGATCTGGGTAGCTTATATAGGCAGGAGGATCTGCCTCATTTTCTTTCATGGCACCAATATGGTATAAAGACAAACACAAGACACATGACTGCATGATATTTACAAGATCAAATCAAGAGTCATGCTGGCACTTAACTTGATCAATAAACAACTCTTCTAGATTAGGCATAAATAATTTGTATATCATTGTATTACATCATATTCCAAACTCAGTGCAGTAAGAGTGATGCTTGACCCAGTGGGGAGGCCAATCCCCATGCTTCACCTGAAGCACCCTTTCTTTGTACAACAGGTGCAGACATCTGGGAGCAAGCCACACCCACCCACAAGCACTGCCATTCAGTTGAGGCATATCCATGCAAACCCAATAATCATAAGGGTGGCTTCCTCCAGTAGATGGCAAAAAATGAATGTCCCCCACATTTCTAATAAGTAAACATTGATCATCCAGACCATTACCCAAATATGACCAATTCATTATCACTTGCTGGCTGTCCTTTTTGGAGTTAAAACAGATCATTCCCCAAAACAAGCAGCTATTGTAAGTGAAGGAAACTTAGTAAATCTCAAGGGAGTTGTTTTACCAGCTCATTTATGACCAAGTATTTCATTTTGGGCCCAGGGGTGAGATAGACTTCTCTGAAAGACTAGGTGGTGTTGTAGGAGGGGAGTTGGGTGCCGAAGTTGAGAACAATGTCAAAGTTGCAGAGTGTGGCACTGATGAACACTTGGAGGGAGAGGCCAATGAAGGAAATGGTCTCTCTAGAGTAGATGCTGCCAATTGGGAACATTGTTTGGGTCCTCTGGCATAAGGGTTGTACCAAATGGTGCTGCTAATGTAATGGCCAGTTACCAGTAAGATACAGTAGATAGGACCTACCATTCACAATTGTTGGTCTGTGGAGTCCAGCAAAATCCCATATCAACCCCAAAGGGGGCAGGAAGAGAGCCAGGTGCTAAAGGAGCCATATTTGGGGAGCATCTTGCTTCTTGGGGGAGGGGGTGGGTTTTGAGTTGCCATGAAACAAAGAGTTCAGGGGAAGATCCCCATATTAGTCATACTTATATATGTTTGACTAACCAACAATGTGTGTTTGGCCCCTCCCTCCCATGTCTTGCAAAGATGGCTAGTATTCACAAGTCAATTATTCACAAGATATTCAACAAAAATGAGCTACAGATTTATGATATAACAAGCCTGAAGTTACTGCCATTACTGGATCCAAGTGAAAGTCCCCCATTGGAAGTTCAAGAAACCACTATTGAGGAGACAAAACTCTTATCCAACAAGCTACCTTCAGCTAGTTTCAATGTTTCTGACTTGGCATTTGTGGTGCAACCTTTGGAAACAGCTCCAACTGTTCACACTATCAAACCCTTCCTCCTCTGGCTAGTTCTGCACCTCCCATCCACAAGATGATTTATTTCACTAGTTCAAGCTTTACAATCTCTTATTGCTAAAGCTGTGCATATTGCAAATGAAGCTAGGACCATCAACACTGATTTGGTAGATCATGCCAAAGAAACAATCACGAGTATCGAGTCCCAGATAAATCAACTGCTCTGAGCTGCTTGGAAGAAGCACAAATCATGTAACACCTATGCACTATCCCCAGATGTGGTGGGATCCAGAAGATATGAGTTCCATGAGTAACTTCTTTGCTTCATTTCATGTGTCCCCAAGGATATATCTTGCTAATTCTCACTTTTCCCTGTTTTTATTTGTTTTTATCCCATGGTAGCAATCACTTTGCCTTACCTGATGACTGAACCAGCTCCCCTTGTAACAGCTGTGGTTTTCTTCATTTCGACTATACACTGCTGTATGAATCTCTCTTGGAGCAATTGCAGTTTCATTTTGAAAGTGATCTGGGCCATTTTGCACATTGCCATCCACCTGCAAGATACTCCCAAGCAAGCACACTTCATTCATACTGTGGATAGAATTCCGAGCACTCTGGAGACTGCACTAGGATACCTCAGTATACATTCAGATGTTGTATTCTACACCATATGCCTGAAATGCTTGACTCTATACCTTGAATCCCTATCAGTTCCTGATTTCTGTGGCACCATTGATCAGATGGGCACTGTCTGTCAAGCTCCACTCAAAAAAGGAAGATGTCAAGGGAAGTCATCCTGGGATTGGCCTCATTGCAGATACAGCCACCTTCCTTTTGAAGTGTGGCTATCAAACTTCCTTATGCAGCCTGGTATTGAAGATCTTATTGAAAATAAACAACCTAAACTTCAAGACAAATGTACACATTTTTGGGGCACCTTATTTCTAAACAAGTTCCCTGGACAAGGCCAGAAATCTTTCTTTGAGACAACCTTCAGCTAGCTTTCTTGATCTACCACAATTTTTTCAATCCATTCAAAAACAAGGCAGGTGCTAAGCAAAATAGTGTTGGACTCATCCTCATGGTTTGCCTAAATCTTCCCTATGAGATATGATACAACCAAGAAAACATGTACATCGCTGGAGTGATTCCTGGTCCCTCAGTACCATGTGGAGATCAAGTTAATCATTTTATCTGGCCAATAGCTAGAAACATGAGTGAGCATTATAACCCTGGTGTTTGGATTGCTCACACACATAAATACCTGAATGGTCAACATGTTCACTTAGCTGCACTAGTTGAGAGTATGGACTCAAGTGCTGCATGCAGCTGGGCTGGGCTGGGCTCTGTGGCCCATATGACTTTATGCTCAGGTTGCTATATACCTCAGGATTGCATTGATGAATTTGATACTGTATTCCCCCTGTGAACCATGCCTACACACTTGAAGCACATCAATTTATGTTTATCTGCATCCAATGAAGCCCAATGCAATGCAGTTTGGAAGCAACATGCAGTACACCACTCTGAATGGCTTTGCTTCCCATGGTGGGACCCATTCATTTCATCCATGATTGCCCCAATGCACTGGTCAAGAAATATACTGGAGTAGCAACTGAGAGAAAACATGGACTGGACTTGGGAAAAGCATGATGGAATCCCTACTGCTCTGAAGAAAGCAAGATCAATCACTGAACTGGAGTTGCACTGGGGATGCATGGCACTGCTTCAGTACTGTACCTGTTCACAACTGGAGATATTCATGGCTAAGAGGCAAGTATTTCACCCTATCAAGAGGAGGACAGTTGACTCACACTTCTGTCTAGAACACTTGTATGTATTCTCACAGCTGTAGGCTGAATGACTCATGTATATAGATAAGGCTCATGTATATATACAGGGCAGTATTTGACCTTGGGACACCAGGTCAAATATCCCTTGTTCAACATCCAATGACTCTGGGGTGATTAGAACACCTCAGCCTGACTGACTTTTTCCTTTCTGTGACCTACTTGTTCCCCATTGGACATGATCATCATATTCATGGCACAAGGCAAGTATATTTGCCCCATTGAGAGGAGGATCAGTGATTTGTGCATTGATCTAGAAAATTGGATATTTGACCTTACCATGGTCACCCACTTTCCAAGTAAGACCCCACTTAGGGAAACTGCTGCCTAGGCAAGGGACTGCCAAGACATTCATCTGACTGGTCCCCTATAGTAGTCAATTCCTTCATGCTGGGAATTCTCCCATCATATCTCACTGCAAGCAGACCTAGTCAGCCTTCAGGCAAGGTCTTAATGATATAGCCAGTGGGCCACCGTTTCTTATAAATCATGTACTCACAGGTCACAAAACCCTACTATTAAGTAGGTTGCTGTTTGTGCATCACCTTGTTCATTGAACCCCCTAGTACTACAAGGCCCCTCTCAGCATGGAAGAAGTCATCTTAACCATGCACAGTATTGGCTGCTGGGACCCCTGAGCAAAAAGGTAGTCTGAACTGACCCTTGGTTCTGACTCCAAAAAGCAATGGGTGAGCTTGGTACTAGACTAGGAGTAGGGCATGGGGCATGGCTTCTAGGTCCCATTGATATGCCAAACAAAGCACAATTTTTCGATTCCCCTCAATTTGATTGAGTGAATGTGCCACTTGCCTACTACAATTGTACAGAGAGACAATCTAGGTATTTATTTTTATTGCAATTGTTATACACCCAATCTTCTATCAGGCATCTCACATGAAGTCTACCAGTGAAGGACCACCAAGAAGAACCCTCAACCCACCCCAAGTACCTCCACAGTGTCTGATTGTCCAACACTAGGATCAATCCAATTTTGATCAAGAATGACATTTAACAACTACCTCCATAACAACAGCAAATATTAAACCATTCCCCCCAAACAAATTAAATGTGACAAAAAGGGTAGGTTCACTACCCAACCATGTCCAAGTACACAAGAAGAAAGGGTTGTTGAAAGAAGCAGAAGCAGTAGTAGAGAACCAGTCACCATGTCTGAACCAATGCAAGAACCAGAACCAACACTACAATCACTCCATGAAGAAAACAAGGCATTGTGAGAACTCATCAACCAATATTGAAGATACATGGAATTCCAGGTCAAAAACATCTACACTAGACTTGAGGACATCAAAACAATCACAACTGTGGCTTGAGGCACCACAGAAGATAAAGCCCAAGAAGAGGAGGAGGAGGAGTTTTTCATGACCCCCAAAAGAAAAGGAAAAGGGAGAGAAGTACAAACTCCCAAACCAACAATGAGTATGGGAATGAGTGTGGGAGCAAGTTCCTTTTCATATGGGATTTTTGCTCCCTGCCTGACCAATAGTTCAGGCCTCCTGGGACCCTCAGCCCTCCCTGGGAACAAGGGAGAAGAACCTGAAAAGTTGACAAGAATGCTGTTCTAGACAGTTGCACAAGTCAACTGTCCTCCTCTTGATAGGGCAAATATACTTGCCTAAGCCATAAGTAGGATGTTCATGTCCAATGGGAGCCTCAATAGGCTGCTGAAAGGAAAAGTCAAGTAAGGCTAGGGTGTTCTAATCACCCCAGAGTCATTGGATGTTGAACAAGGGATATTTGACCTGGTGTCCCAAGGTCAAATACTGCCCTGTATTTATACATGAGTCTTATCTATATACATGAGTCATTTGGGCTACAGCCATGAGAATACATGCAAGTCATAGATAAGGATAGCCAATAAGACCTTAGTCTCAGTCAGCTATCTCTTATCCACAGTCCATCAGTTGCAATCTGCAGTGATCAGAGTGTCCTATCTGATCCTAATCCATCCTATCTATCTCCTATTCCTCCTATCCAATCCTCATATCCCATGGATCTCCCAGGATCTGAGGATGTCCATGGGAGTCATGTCCATGTCTATGACACTGCCCCCCCTCTAAGGACTTTGGAGGATTCAAAGGCCTTTTTCAAAAGATTTTGGTGGTATTTTTGTAAAAAGCTTTCAGCATTTTTGAGGTTCTCCTTTGGTTCCCATGTATTGCTTTCTGGCCCATAACCCTGCCATTTTATCCTGTACCACCATTCTTCTCCCCTTCTCTCATCAGGAAAACCACATTTTGCATAGATACAGCTCAATACATCCAACTTTTTTCTGCATGGTTGGAAACACACAACTTTTTTCTGTAGGGTCAGAAACATAGGTCTTGTTTCAGAC
>WSTI01004003.1:0-12315 GCA_019616915.1 Ceratobasidium sp. 423
GTCTGTATGGTGGTAAGATGAAGAACTCCGGCTTTGATCGCTGCGGTTTGGATGACAGCGGTGAGTTACGTTACATGTTGGTCGGTATATGCGCCAACGCTCGAGCAGCAATCGGTATCATGCCACCATTGCTCTATCCGCTGAAATGTAGTTTATACCAGCTGAATGAGCTACTGCATCAAGTGCACCACACACGTACCCCGCTTCAATAAACCTCAAAACTCGAAAAGCGTCATTCGTGCTTTGGGAAATTTAATACGAACTCGACAACGGGCACTACCTGCTGAAGTTATCTAGACTCAGAATGGAAAATATTATCCTATATCTGACAACAGCACAAATTTCAGTTAGCAATGAAAACCGGTTCCCCCAGATCGGGACGAAAAGGTTTGCCAACGGCGCTTGCCGTCACAAGTGTAACGCGCGTCGCGCAAGGTTCAAGTAACCGCGCGTGTGTCCCTCGGCTTTCCGAGCTTCCTGTAAGGCCGTATACCATCCAAGATACCACCCCTGTCCTCGGCGGACACACCAGTCGCTCCAATTACTCACCGCTACTCAGGTATACCTGCAGCTACTGGCCCTCACGACAGTAAGACTATCAATAATTGGGTCATTTGGACGTCAACTCCGGCGGCACAGAATTCGAAGATAGACTTAACCTCTAAGCCCTCTTGGTCGTAATCTCGCAGTAAAATGAGCAACTCAACACCAAGTGCTCCGAGCTTGGCACCGATAACTCCCCACCGTCTTGGTCTACTTTCACTTACCTGAATCCTAATTTCGAGCTGGGGCGGGGTCTTGTCTGCTTTCTTGAGGGCTGTCTGTATCTATCCAAGTCGGGTTGTGCTCGACTATGTCGTTCACGCCCAATCTCTCAGTTGCCACATGCTATATCAATTACTCTTAATTCAGCAGCTTACTGGACCTGAGAACACTGTAAACCAGTTTAGTCAGCTTAGGAATGAGAGGACATATGCCCATTTAGTCCGTGGATAAGGAGAGATCACTCGCTCCGAACTCGGTTCCGCTCATGTTCGGCTAGTCCACAAATCAGCGCGCGCTGGTCCATATTACATAAACTCGGCAAAATAAACCCGCGCATCGAGAGAAAATTGATCTCAACGGCAGCCGCGCGGTGGTCATAATCCCGCAATGTACCCAAAACGAGTCTCCGGTCCACATCCTTTGAGTTGCATCACATGCCGTAAAAGGTGAGTATACATTTTTAACTGCTTAAACACCCAACACATGGAAGCTCTTCCAGGCGAAAGAAATGCGATAGGACACATCCAACTTGTAATAGGTGCAAGTCAAGCGGTTTTACATGCCTCGGATATGCATCAAGAGACGGCCGTGGCGTTGATAGATCAAGACCACCCCTGCAAGATCACCCAAGCCCTTCATTCATGCCAAGCTCGGCGCCACCTCTTGACCGAAATGACAACACTTGTTCTATCACTCGGTCGCTACCAACGACCAGTGACACGTCATCGACATCCCAAGTCAGCCTCCGGCGCTCAGAGAGCCAGCTTTCTCGGCCTTCACGTATTTCGCTACCTCAACTCATATTCTCACCTTCGCAGCCGCCCATTGACTTATCATTCGCGAGCGCTTCACAGCAACCGCCTGACGACGTAAACATTTATGATGAACAGGCTTTCGCCCAAGATTATCCGGCCAGCGGGTTTGAATCAAACCAGGCTCATATTTCGTCAAACGATGCCAGCCTAGCTTGGAGTCATACGAGCCTATCGCCATGGGATACCCCTACTTTCGACGCCAGCTCTACACATCATATTAATGAATCACACCTGGGTTATACATTCTATAGTAATCCCGATACCTCGGTTGTCGCAACAGAATTTATTACTTCGCAATGTAAGTCAATTCTTCTTGAAATTCGGGGTGTTCCAACCAACAAATCACCAGACATGCATGCCTACAGCTTGATGACCGTCGAACTTGCTTCCCACATGGAATCCTTCGTACAAAGCTGCATTCTTACAGCTATTACAATATCGCAGGGGACTTGTTGTGCGTTATTCATCGGTGCCAAGATCTACCAAGCTGTTATATCCGGCTATGGCAGAAAGAGCGTCGAACCGTACGTCCAATCTCTTGACCGGCTTGGCCAGCAGATAAGTACCACAAATCGAAATGGGATGATCATCCGGGAGCTCAGCGGGTGGCTAATGGCTGGACTAGAAGTGAGTTACTCTGGGTTTCTGGGGGCCTTAGTACTGAAGGTCATCTAAGTTGGTTAAACTGAGATTTCTCATAGACCCACGGATGGCCTACAGAACCCTACGTCTCACCGTGCCACTGTTCGTACAACTTGCAGATACAGAGCCGGCCATCTGGCGAAGTCATAAATCGGGACCTTCCCTTCATAGCGTTATTCTGTCTTCTCGAGTCGGACTGGCTAGATTTGCAAATATAGATGTGACAGGATCGTTCATTTTAGGGCTTCCTCAGTTAATATCTTGGGATCCTGCCTTTATCCCGGAATTGGCCCACCTACCATGGGACGAATGGATGCCCGGATTCCCATCTTATTTCTTACTCATGCTTTGTACGATTAATTCATGGCGGGATCGGAATCCCAATATTCGAAACCTGGACGAGTGGATTCAATACGAGCGGAATATCTTGGACTGGTGCCCGCAACATGTTTACCGCCCCAATGCTTCTGACTCTTGGAGAACCATCGGACGGCTTGCCACCCAGGAAGCTTACCGGCACATGACATTGATCTACTTATATATGGTGCGTTCCTGTCTTGTTGTGCCAGTACCTTGTTATTATTTCTTGTGCTTACAGACGTCAAACGTTGTAGGGTATGGGCAATCTCAAGAGTGGTGATCCTCGAGTTCAAGCATCTTGTAGACAGATATCACAGCTGTGTGGTCTGGTCGACGCTAACCCGGGCTTAGCTGTGAACTTTTTCTTTGCTTCAATAACCGTAAGTTGGCCCTTGGTTACTTCTGCAATGACGAGATGAAGGGGCAGGCTCTACAGGCTAGCGTGTGCGCTAGGAACGAAAAGGATCGGTCCGCTTTATGGAATTGCATGGCGAAAGCAGAAGCATGCAAGTCATTCTTTTATAGAGGTGTTGGGTTTACGCAAGTGCTGGATCACCTGTGGCGTAGTTCGGCCAGTGGTGGGGCGGAAGTAACCTGGGAGGACTATTTGGCTTCGTGCGAGGTGGTGGTTAAAATGAGGCGTTGACTAATGCTAATTGTATGTCTGGGCTGGGTGTCCTTGGATTTACATTTTTTGGGCTACCTGTATGCGCATATGCAACTGTGATTTGTACTTGGACTGCTAGGATTGTGTTTACATTAACACGGAGTCCAGGACTATTAATCAATCTCCGTTAACGGCGTTACTCCCCAGGTTTGGGCGAGAGCGGGGAGTCTAGATGCTGGCCTCGTCTGCTGCGGCCTGGATGCTAAACGATTGAGCTTGGAGGTTCCATTTGTGGTGTAACTCAATAGAAGCCGTTCACTAGGCCGCTACTCTTGGCATGGAGCTGGCGTGGAGCATGCCCCGGCAATTTTTCCATGGTGCCGGCAGTTGTGAATGCCGATCACGTGATGTAAACTCTCAAAATTAAGCAGCTCTTGCGGCGACTTTAGTACCGGGTCGGTTTCGAATTTATCGATGGGCTTAGGTTACCAGAATGGCATATTAGGATTCTTTTGAGCACACATTACCCCCCGTGGTTATTTCCTATGCTTGCGCAAGCCTTTACCTTTGTGTGCTCAGTCATAGCAATCATCCTCACTCCTGCAGGAATACGGGGTTTAGGAAACACGGGACGGAATGTGACATGCCGTCGTTACCTTGCTAGGGGAGAAACGGAGTCCGATTATGACTCCGTTAGCGTTACTAGATTGTGACACGGCCCACTGAGTTCAAACTTCCAAGGCTCCGAAAGTTACGGGATCATAGATCATAAGCGATCTAGCCTCAAGCTACTCCTGTTGAAACAAAAACGGGGTACGGAGCATCAAAGCGTCGATTAGGTTCGTTCCAGGATTTACGCGACGCTTGCCGCACATATCGATAGGGGTGAATCCTAATCTGGTGTACGTGTTTCCGGAGTTCCGTCTACGTAGGCGTGGTTCTGCCTTGCCTTTCCATGTATGAATCCATTACTATCATCGAAGATTAGATTTACCAAGGATATGAACTAAATTAGACCAGCGACTTTATGTACCAGGGGGGGGGGTTCTCATTCCCACATGGTAGGTGGTATGCGCCCGTTTAGCGACTCGGTTTGCCTCCCCCCCGGTACGCATTCTTCACAAAGCTTATCTGAGTGTTCAAACCCATCCGACTGAGAGGTGGTTATCATCATAGTGAAACATCAAGACACTAATAAACAAGTAGTCCGTCTATATGGTGCACTTTATCGAGCTCCAGTCGTTGATCAGAGTTGTGACCCGTTCTTGTAAAGTCTGGCGGCACCTTGGGCACTGCAACTGCGCGCTTAGAGGTGTAAAAATCGAGGCGAGATTGTTAGGATTATTATCAACCACAACCGTCGCACACGCTAGGGCCCAAATTCTTAAGACGGCACTTTGAGTTTCAGGTCCACAGTTCGGGTCGGGAGAAGCAATATGAGGAACAGGTGGAGGATATAACAGGCGCTTAAGTGCGTCAGCACGACCAAGGTGAAGAACTAGCGCGTGTGGATCAGCATATACGAGGTAGTAGGTAGAGGGAACTCACAAAAGAGGCGTCGCAAATAAATAGGCCCCATTTGAACGGCAAGCTCGTCGGTTATCTCGCTGGGAGACACCGACAAAGTGAAGGTGCTAACCGCCACAGCGAGGGCTTCGAGCGCGTATTGCGCGGCCAACGCATACATCTCGAGTGGCTCAGCAACGCCTGCTTGTATAAATAGCATAAAGAGTTCAGAATGCGGGGAGTATATGTAACTGAGACTGTAGCCCAAAGAAGACAGGGCATGGGTAGCTGCTCGTAGTGTTCTGGGAGGAGGGCGATAGCCCTCCACCGCAAACTTGTAGATAGCGTGGAGGACGACATTCAAGACATCAGAAGGGTAGTCTGTCGTGATAAAGGTATGCGCTCCAGCGGGCTCCGAAGACATGGCTGTGGGGCCACCGTCCTGGGACTCGGTTTCGTCCGCGTTAAGCGGGATCAAAGACCCAAAGCGGTTAGCCGAATCAAGGAGGAGGATTCTCTTGTGCGCGTAGAAGTAGACATTATCCGTTGTGACTAGGACAAGGTCCGAGTCTTGTATGTCCGGAGACTCGATATTGAACCGCGTCGAAATGGATATAAGTGTGCTGTCGCTCCTTGAGCCTTGTGGGACTTTCTTGGCCTCTGAAGAGACCGAAGTGGCGCCTCCGAACTACTCCGGTCCTGGGGTCAGTCATACGAGAGGAAACAGAGAATGAGTGGTACTAACCGACATGTGGGTGGACTCGGCCCTACGCCACTGCAGAGATGCAAGCCGAATAAATGCGTCTGAGCGGCTTGGATTCCGACCCACTTACGCATGCCCCAAAATTCCGGGAATCGAGCACGAGGCATTCTTTCATACGTGTGCGTTATGCCAGAGTCTGGACAAGCGATTACTGTACGGAAATGTTTCGGTCTTGTTCGAGGGATTGGGCCAGAACAGAATATAACTCAGGTCACATGTTCCCTCAGGGACCATCCCTGGCGTTGTTATGCCATATTTAGTATATGACTTAACAGCCCCACCCAGTTACGAAATTTAGGCACCACACAAAACGCCTCCCGCGTCTGCTAGAAAGTTCTCCCAGGATCTGGTCCCACTCCTGGAACATATAATTCGAGTCTCGCCGCACCAGTGCTGCCGGGGCCCGCTGTTTCGTTGATCCAGTCTCAAGTGTGCACCACAACCCCAATGGTCAAGGACCAAACGGCACGGCAACTATTGGTTCGACGCGCTTGGTGGTGGACATACTTAGACTGCACCACGTCCACCTTGCCAACGAGGATCCAAATTCTTCGGGGCCGTGGCCGATATGAGTCCACTAGCCTGAATCTAGCCTGTGGCCTTCAAAAGTGGACTAGTAGTTTGCGCCCTTGTCATATGTCCAGTAGACATTGGTGCCCATTTAAGAATTACCACGTCTCTGGTAAAATTCAGCCCGGTACCCAATCGCCCGGTTGATATCCTTTTGTCGTAGCGCTTTCGCACCCGGCTAATTTACGCGACACATACATTACATCACAATATAAGACTACCACCCGGCGATACACTAGGAAATCGATCTCAAGAATAGCTGCGGCCCCAATTTTCAGTGGCAGGTCCTCCCACAGCAAGACTTACCCATAAAGAATCATCGCTTTTCGAATGAATCTAGTTCCCAAATCGCAACCCGGCCGGTTTTCCCCCCAACGGCCAACCACCTGGAACGAGCTTTGAGTGCTTCCAGGGAGTTTCTATCCTCATCCTCCGGTCCGAGGGTAGCCATGTCCTCGATCACCTCATTGGCAAACGCCATTGCGAAACAACTTTCCTTGAAGTGCTCTAGCGTCCCAAGACTGCGCACCTTCCGGTTTCGATCGACAGTTGCGTTCGCCCCAACCCCATCTCCTCGACGAAGGCCAGTGGAGTATAGTCTAACTGCCCCATCCCAGCCGGCAACACCCAACACGCGGCCGTCAGCTTGGAACCCCACCGCGCCACTCCCCAAATGCTTTGTTTCATGCGGGGCAAGCTGTGCGGCGTCGGCATCAAGCTCTGGGCGAAGATCGTATCGACATATGAGGTGATCGGCCGACACAGAAGCCGCCATAGTATTGTCGCGACTAACGGCCATGCCCATCACTAATTTCCCCGATTTCACTACTGGTAGGATGCGTAGAAAACGAAAAACTTACCCGCTTCCAGGTGATTCTTTACACTCCAAACTTTGTTCCAACCGTTTCCTTCGATAGACCTTGGGCTTCCCGATAACGGACGAGTCCAGAGCGTGACAGTTCCGCTTTCATAGCCAGCGAGGATGCGCATGTATGTTTCCGTCTGGGAAATATGGAGTGACATTACAATTCCTGAAAAATGACGTCAACTTATCCCGCAGCCCACAGTAGGAAACCAATGGGTTTCGATCTGGTGCAAATTAGAAGTACCCACCTGTTTTGTAAATGTCACGACCCTCGTCAGAGAATGGTTTTCTTGTCGGAGCGCCTTTGATTGTTCCTACTGCGGCATGTATTCTAGTCCTTCCCGGAAGTTCCCAAACGTCAATAAGCTCAGATTCTATCAAGTTTGGTAGCGCAAGCAGAGCTCTAGGCGGGTCCGACTGAACAGGATACAAAGAAAAACGACAGTAGTTCAGGGCGTTGACATCCATGGATGAGACGAGTGTAGGCTTTGAGAGGTTAGGCATACTAGCCGCATCCGCTAGAAGGGGTGCCGCTGGAGTTAATCTCCAAAAATGGAGTTTGTTATCACGACCGTGCCTGCGTGTGCGGTTAGACAAGTGTAAACAGGATAATTGAACATACTTGCGTAACTACCTGTCCGTCCCACTCTTGAGCACCTAAAACGCTATCCGTATGTGCATTCCAGTCCGCGACAGGTCGGAATGTTCCTGTTGATGTAATGCTGACCCTACCGGAGCTGTCTCCAATAACTAGGAATTCATTGTCATACGAGAAATATATCGTATTTATTTGAACACTGTGCGTGCGGAGAACTTTGAAGGGTGATGGTGGAGGTTTGGACATTTGAGCAATGATCATTGTGTACACGTGAACCCAAATCAGCATGATCAGTGGAGTCAGTCACGTGAGGGTGTGGCTAGAGTGTGGCTAGGGTGTTAATCGTGGCTACCCAACGCGGTGCTCGTCCTTTCCGTCACGTATTCAGGTTGTGGTTCCGGAAATATGCAGAAAGGATTACTATTGTGCTAGTCAAGAATCCAAGAAATTCTATGGAAGCCATATGCGAGGGAGACACAAAGTTCCTGTTGGAACACGCTCAAGGCTCACTCAAGCACAGTGATTTTCATCGGCAGAGTGGGTCCCCGCCCCAAGTCCATTGTTCCGTCCTTGCGTTGGATAACCGGTTTAACGATTCCGCTCGCGGTCCACCCGATATCTTCGTTGCCCAGCTCGAATTTGAATGATGAGATCAGCAGCGAAAATACAACCTCTGTTGGAAGAGTTTAGGTAATCAGTTCCTGGGACGACAGGCGAAAAAGTAGTCAACATACTCATTTCAAGCTGTGAGAATTTAAATCCGCTGTAATTATCGCCTGTAAGTAATACACACAGGGCGCCACCGAGCTACTTACAGACAAGCACGAGGTCCTCCCAAAAAGGTCATTCTAACTATATGTTAACGAATGTAGTGTACAGGTACGATGACGGACACTCACATATTCGAGTATACTCCAGGTATCTTAGATTCGGATACACTAGATGGCATGGGCTTCAGCCATCGATCAGGGTTGAATTTGTCTGCATCCTCGCCCCAGGTTTGTCTGTTGTCAAAAGATTAGTAAGCCAAGGATTCAGAGGTGGCACAAGCTGACACCCACTTGTCCCGATTCACTGAGCCAAGCGACAAGTACATGTGCGTCCCCTTTGGGACATAAAGGTTTGATACCGTAGCCTTTCCGTCTCTTGATTTGACTGGGTGCTGAAGCGGCAGGTTGTAGTCTACACATGCAACACGCTCAACCATCTGAGCGGGAGTCCACAGACGCAAGGACTCGCGGCAGACGGCGTCCAGGAAAGGGAGCGAGTTGAGTTGGTCGTAGTCGAGGTCCCTGCCATATAGGCGGTGGGCTTCCCGAACCTCTTCGCGTACCCGATCCTGGATATCTGGGTACTGTGCTAGGAGATAGAAAGTTCTCGCCAGAGCCCCGCTAGCGATACTTGTCAAAACGCGGGCTAACTAGGCCAACTACTATAACTCACCTTGTGGTATCATGGCCGGCAAATACCAACAGGCTGTAATGGGTATCGGTTAATATTATCGACCAGATCCCGCACACGCATATACATACTTGACGTGTGCTATAATCTCCTCCTCAGTCATCTGTTCCTCAGGTGGGACTACTTCGTTCTGCTTGACTATATGTTTAATTTGGATCAGCGCCCGCTGTTCTCTAAGCAATGGCTAGCAGCACCCACGTAACATGGAAATAATGTCATGCCCAGCTGCGATCTCCGACTCCAGGGTGCCATTGGCAAGTGCACGCTTCTTCCTTTGGTAAATGTCGACTGCCTTTGATCAAGCCCTAGTTAACAAGCCATCATTCCATACTAACGAAGCAACCCACCGTATTATCCAAAACATCAGCCACGCTTTTCAGCTCCTGCACTTTCTCAGAGGGAAGGCGGTCGACTATAGCACGGCGGAAGCCCGCGGGTCCGAACTTCATGAGGGTAGCCAAGAAGGGTCGCACGTACCACAACGCATTGATTAAGGGGCTTCCAGACAAGTACATCCTGGTTAAAATACGGCGACTGGGAACAATTAGAATGACCTACAATAGCTGAAGTGACGCCTTGAGGTATTCAGGCTCTTTGTTTTCCAAGACTCCGAATGAATATCCCATCCCTGA
Organism: Ceratobasidium sp. 423; assembly: GCA_019616915.1. Classification (NCBI taxonomy): domain Eukaryota; kingdom Fungi; phylum Basidiomycota; class Agaricomycetes; order Cantharellales; family Ceratobasidiaceae; genus Ceratobasidium; species Ceratobasidium sp. 423. Next base: position 9,585 of record WSTI01004003.1, read on the forward strand.
GAATAGCACATTAGGCGGGACGGGAGGCCACGATCCTATACTACTGACCTGCTTGGCCCACCATTTCTAGGGCGACGTTACTCATCAAAGTGTAAATGTCGACGATTCCAGTGTTACCCCCGTTAGCTTGAGCTTTTGAAGCTATAATGTCCTCGAGCTACAACAAAACAGTTAGCGCCCGCATCCGGGTTAAGTCGTTTGATTTACGCGATGAGCGATGGCGGTAAATGTTGGAGTCTAGGGGTGACATTAAAACTTTAGAAGGTCGTTCGTCTTTGCAGTTTTTTGTAGATCATACCACTGCATAGAATCTATTAGATACTCGTATCGCCAGTGCACCAACGACTCACAATTGCGCATATGTTTAGCAGTAAATACCGGGTTGAGAATCTATAGGAAATAGAAGTGAAGCGATGAGTAAATACTAGGCTAGGTATCGTTTGGCCATTCATACCTTGCGTTGCATCTTGTGCTTATGCCCTATACGGACCTTAGTTAGCTTCGGTTGCTGAGCCCACAGGATAATGAAATAAGCAAAATCATAGAACATAAACTTGCCATTCGTGACTAGAAGATGGTTACCGGAGGTAAGTCGAATCCAACTAGAAAGGCCATAGATACGTCAATCACTCGTATACAGGAACGTGTTAGCTTATGTTGACTCACGCTAGGAAAGCCTCAGGCTCGTGGAAGCTGTCGTAGGACTTGAGAATAATGTCATTCATTGCCCGTGGATCAGCAATCCAGAGTCTGTCTTCCTATGTGTGGAAAGTATTCGATTGTAAGTGACAATTAAACAACCGATCGACATAATTCACATACCCCAAGCATTCCTTTGATTTTGCAGACCGACCCATATTTGTTGAGCAGCTCTTCGTGTGCTGTGAGTGAAGTCTCAGGACTGAACATGAGTGCTTCGTCCCCTTTGTCCCGAATATTATTTGTCTACTAGTAGCAAACAAACTAAGGTTGAACTTACCCCATAAGAACGAGTTGGGCGTCGGACCATCCAATTCGCGGAAAGTAGTAGATCGTTTGACAAGCTGGTAGATGGAGCGGGCACTCAGAAGCCCTAGCAGTCCAAACCCAAGTTCAGTCGAATGGTCCTTGAGAGACGCTAGGAGCTCCAGCCCCGAAGCTCCACCTTCCGATTGAAGGGCAGCATCAAGCAAGGAACGCAGGGAAGCGAATGATGGAACTGTCGAGTTAGACATGTTTACTGAACTGAGTATGTGGTATGGGCTAGCTAATAGACTCTATCTGTCTCTTATACTCCTGCATAGTGGTGTATTTCGTCTCAGCAGCGGGTGTTACGAGGCAGATCACTTGTAATCTTTGCGCGCGGTTGGAGATCCCTCACAGTGTTCGCGGTTGGATTAACCCGCGATTACAATCGTGTAACGATCTAATTAGCAAGTGAACTTAAGCCTCAGTGAATTTGTTCACGGCGGACGGCGCATAGAGCCACTGGCGGCACAAACTATGGACTATATGCCCAACTGAACAGCATACATAGATGGATAGCATTGGTTCAAATTGTTTATTGAGGGTCATTTCAAATTCTGCGAAATTAGAGGATCTTGTAATAACCAACCCGTAAGCAACGATTTACAACGTTTACATCAATGCGAAGCGTAATTGATTCATCGAAGCTCCAGTGCGGAGGGCAGATTAAGGGTAGTCCACGCCAATCACACACCACGCGACGACCCATCTCGAAGCAAGAGAGGGAACAAGACGGCGGCCGCGAGTACGTTGATCATGCTCCCCACGTCACTACCAGCGACCTAGCTAATAAATATCCTAGGGCCACCATCGTTGGGTATAAATAAAGTCCTGTATGGGAAAGCGAAGGCCTACCTTTGCTACCCACCTAACGAAGTACCAAACAAGAGCGTTGCATACACGAAGTGAACGGCACAGAGGGACATGTGAGAACTAGAACGTATATTTTACCTATTCTATAGTAAAGATCAAGCATTGACTGGGGTCAGGTGCACCCAATTTCAAGCATAGTTACGAGATTTGAGGATATATGCATGTCCCTAGATTAAGAAATCTGACTAATAATGTGAGCGTCAGCTTATACCGCGCGGGACCCGGGGTATTAAGTACGATCCGAGAGCTTGATATAAATAAATATTTTATGACTCGATGTCTGACTCGACTGCTGGCTCGACATATGACTTATCTAATGACTTGACTTACTAGAAGCGGCCCGTCTCGGGACCACCAACCTTGCTTCAAACGGGGTACTCACTCGGGTGGCCAAAAGATACAAGTGTATGTACTAGCGGGGACAAAAAGTTTGGAAATAGCATGTGATTTTGATCATTGATTTGAGCGACACTCGTGAAGCATGCCTCCGCAAACAAGTGTATGTGGATTCGGGTGGTGCAGACACAATACCTTGCATGTAATCTTAACTAAGAAAAAATATCAAAAAATAATTGGCTCTCTAGACCGAGTTCTGGTGCATACATCCAGAAGCTACCTGCAAGTGATGTACTGAGCCTAACAGTTGTTAAGCATCACAGCTGGTGCACCCAAGTTGAGATATAGATAGACATTTTACTGGGCTAAGTATATTGCTATAACACATCATTTTTGGACTCTGTGGGATTGTGGGTGTGTATATAAGGCATGAGCTGATTATTGCCCCAATGGGCATAATTTATGATTTGTGAGAGTAGACTACGTGAAAGTACCTGATATTCTTGAGAGAGAGAGA
>WSTI01004004.1:0-12286 GCA_019616915.1 Ceratobasidium sp. 423
TCCAATATTGCCAATCTCGAGGACATATTACCCGGTTTAAGTTTACCGGGAAGTTGCTACCCCTCACCTTGGACCGTCGGATTCCGGATCAATGCCATGAGGCCATGAACTCCATAGATAAAATCCCAGGGCTGTCGTACCTTGACTGCCTCTTACTTGCCCTTGAAGACCCCCTCTTAAGCGCTGTAACACCATGGCACCCACCCAAACGGGCCTGCACATAGGCCTGATTTCCCTGGCCCTAGTTCTCCTTTGGCGTCTCGCTCGACGGCCCAAAATTCGTCACCCACCTTCTCCCGCGTCGCTTCCGTTGCTAGGTAATATACTCTCGATTCCTGTCAGTCATGAGTTTATTGCTTTTGAGAAACTCGGGGAAAAACTTAGATGTGAGCGACAATTTAACTGGGTGTATGCGCACTGATTGAACTCGACTGTTAGCCGACATTGTCTTCCTTGAGATCTTTGGACATAAACTTCTCATACTCAACTCTGCAGAGGCTGCGTTAGAAGTCCTTGAGAAACGTTCGGCATTGCACTCGGACCGTCCCCCTTTACCGATGCTCACATACCCAACATTGTAGGTAGGGAGTTTTTCGGCTGATCTATGTCTCATGCACATGTTCAGGATGAACTGGCCGGGACTCCCCAGCATAGTTGGATACAATGATCTCTGGAGAAATTACCGACGCATGATGAACAACTGGCTCAATGCACGAGCGGTCACCCAATTTGACAATTTACAAGAGCGGCAAGCCCGATTACTTCTGCAACGGCTGTTGAGTGCGACGAATCATGCTCAGTCATTTGAGAAACTCAGGGATGAATTCTTCTTGTGAGTCTCACTCAGCTTGGCGATTACTCTTAAAGCATACTATATTTGACCTTTAAGTACGATGGCGTCGTCGATATTTGAGCTCGCGTACGGCTACAGGCTGCAGGGACCCCAAGACCAGTTCTTCAAGGAGTCACAACAAGCATTCCATAATGCAACGGTGGCGGGGATGCAAACGAGTGAGTGCACTTGTTGTATTTTGATGCTGAGCTGAATATGGGCGCGGTAGATTTCTTTGTCAACATATTTCCGGCGTTGTCGTATGTCCCCGACTGGTTTCCTGGAACGGGCTGGAAACGCACAGCGAGGGAATGGAGAGCCCAACACGAAAAGGCAAAAAATAAGCCCTATGAGTGGCTGAAAGCCCAGATCGTGCGTCTCTCAGTTTATATTCGTAAGATTTATCGTTCCGATACGTTAATTCATCGCCTCAGGCTAGTGGAACAAACCAACCTTCACTGCTCGGCTCTTTGCTCCAAGATCATAAAATAACATCGGGGTTGAGTCCCGCTGAAAGAGATGAACGTCTGAAGGAAATAGGAATCGTTCTTTATGGAGGTTGGCGCACTCATGGAGCTCTTGCATGAAACACCAACAGTACTAACAACCTCGTGCACTTGTACAGGTGGGACTGATACTGTAAGTGGACCTTCCTGGGAAACCTGTTGAGCATTTCTGACAAGTTATACACTTGCTGCAGTCCGCAAATTTCCTTGTTAGCTTAGTGGCCGCAATGGTCACGAACCCGCATGTACAAGCAAAGGCTCAACAAGAGCTTGATGCCGTTCTTGGCCCAGCGGCTTTACCGACTATTTCTGACAAGGACCGACTGCCATACATTAGGAATCTGATTGATGAAGTCCTACGATTATACCCTATTACTCCACTTGGTGAGTTTTGTTTGAGGGACATGGAGCGAACTCATTGATCTCATCGTTCTATCCCTTTATTTTACTGGGCATTAGGGGTACCCCATGCAGCTTTTGAAGACGATGTTTACCGAGGCTACGACATTCAAAAGGGAACAACCATGTAAGCCGTATTGCCCGACAATTAGCAAAGCCCACCTAATAGTTTCCCCGGTTTAATATGCTAATTCTGCTCGCTGAACAGTTTAGGAAACCTTTGGTAAGTTCTTGGCCACCTAGTGCGTTTCGCCGTAACTCATACCAAGCATACCCCTATTAGGGCGATAGGCCGCGACCCCCGTCACTATCAGGATCCTGAAACATTTAACCCCGATAGATATCTGGATCCTGGTGTTCCCCGAGTACCTGCGTTTGGGTGGGGAAGGCGGTGAGTATATATGTTCGTGCGTTGAGCTTGAGTGACGTACCACCGACGGTCCAACCTTACGTCTGTTAGCAAATGCCCTGGAATTCATTTCGCCGAAACCTCCACTTTCATCGCGACTGCTCTGCTACTATCTGTTTTCACCTTTTCGAAGAAAAAGGATAGGGATGGAAATGATATTGTACCGCGAATTGAATTGGAACCTAACTCAATCGTTCTGTGAGTGGATTGGTGAGGCCGGTCGGCGAAAGACCTCGATCTAACTCAAACATACGTCGGACAGTGAATTAAAACCGTTTGATTTCGAGTTCAAGCCTCGGTCAAATCAGCACTACCAGCTCATCCTTGGGGCAGTCGACGAATGAACAAGACACTTGGTCTGGCGACGCAATCGTCAAAAACGACTTGCTTGGAAACCAGAAGCAATTGATTGTAGAAGAACATATGCAGAAGGCTTGTATGCTGCCGGTGTATTGGGTCTGCGAATGATGTGTGTTGGTTTATGGTATAAAGTACATGATGTGGTCAAATACGAAGTGCATGCACAAGACTGTAGGACCGGGTGGTTTTCGCTGCGCATACACACTGGGGTTTCGTAGGCGATCCGCGAGTTTTCTACTCTGGGCAACCCACGAAGTACGAACGCTCAGCATATCCCTCACGAGTTAAACTACACACTACTCAGTATCATCCCGGCCGCCGTGCAACGTATACTCACGTTTCCCCTGCCCTTCTACATTGAAACCAAATTTTGACTTAGTTACATTGTGGCAAGTGCTACCGAGGGCTCTCAGTTATCATCCCATATCCACAAATCCCACAAGTCGCTTCTTATCACTTTTAAGATTGTAGCAAGGATATTAGTATTATGACAGGGGTCGTACGTATGTATAGGCATCCCGATGAATTAAGTCCGCTCATAGTAATGCAGAGAGTGGCTTCCAACCCCATGCTTCCCAACAATCGCTCGCCCAGCGCGGATGATATTCATCCTGGATGGGCATGTAGCCGTGCAGCCCCGTTGCTGCGTTGGCCGCCAATAACATTAAGATTCCCTCCCGAGCCTTCAGCGACTCCATCCTATCATGCTCTGTTTCCAGATTGGCGGAACCCCGGCTGTGTGCAAGTGCTGCACGTTCCTCTTCGATTAGCATACGGATTCCGCGTAGCGTGTCTGGCCCAGGGAATGAATATCGAGTAACATATAACCCCACGGCACGAAGCAACTCGCGTTCCCGTTGCATCCACCCACTCCGACGTGGGCTTTGGGGGCGTACATCTTCCCCTCGGCAGTAGCGCATAATAGCCGCCCTGAGTTCGTGGGCGCTCACTCCAACATATCCGGCCTCGGTTAAGTCCGACGTTTCTTCGTGATTGCCGTGGTATCCAGCTACTCGCAGAACGCCATCCCAAGCGCCAGCAACGGCTCCCAACAAGCTGCCCTTGACCAAGCCTACACGCGACTTTTCGCCGACTCGCCCCCCAAAACTTTGGAATAATTGGCTGTAAAAGTCCCGTGCAAATCGTACATCCCGGAACACTAGGGTCCGTGGTCCAGGAGCAGTGTGGTGTCCGGCGAGTGGCACTCGTTGTGCTGCATACGGGTAATTTGGATGACTGGAATCGAGGGTTGATTGTTGAGGGTGAATACCCGTTTGGGTAAGGGCATGAAGGCCGGCATGTAACGATAGTGCTTGAGCCTTGTCCGCTGTAAGACACTCCAACAATGCCTGGTGGAAATAAGTTGCACGTGCGACATCTGCTCGAGTGGCGTCGGATGGAACCCGACACAGTCGGTCTGCCCAAGCTACAAACATAGGCTCGTTCGAGAAGCTCACGATAAACCTTTGCAAGTCTGCTTGTGCGCTTGCACTCCTCGGGGCCGCGGTGTCTGGAAAATCCAAGGCCGAGGGGTCGCCTACGTGTGCACCTGCGCGGACAAAGATACTCCTAACTCCACGTGGGTCCTCAACGTAGCTCAGAAAACCTGTCCGTCGTTTGACGAATAGCGTTTGGTGCTGGAGGATATTTTCGCGGTGGGCGCGTACGCCAGCTACGTCGACATAATAAGGCCAGTATCTTGGCGAGTCTACCCTAATGGATTGAAGTGCGCGGACATCCGGTATCAGCGTTGGTGTCATGAGGTGATGGACGATTGGCGGCTGAGCCGCAGTCTTAACCTTGACAGGGAGGTAAACAGTTTCGCCTGTATCCGCGTCTCTCGCGACGAGACAACGGGGTTCAGCCGCCAGAACCCATAGGTGACGAAGAAGCTGTAAATGACCTCGGTTGTCGCCTGAATTAAGAGGCATTCTAGGATAGAACGCAGCGACCAGACATGCAATCGACGCATTAGACGAGCTGAGTGTGTATCGACCACCGCCCAAGAAAAGTAAGCCTAGTGCGAGACTGGTGCACATGGGAGAGCCAAACTTGAATCCAGGTCCGTATCTTCCATAAGCAACCCGGAGTCGGCGAAGGGTAGTTAGCTCTCCAGTCCCGGCCATAACCATCGCTAGGGCCAGAGAAAGAACATTGAGTGTTTCGCGAACTGCGCTGCGTTTGACTTGGGCCTCATAGGTTGCAGCTAGGAATGGTGTGAGTACAGGAATATAGAATCGGGCGATACTTACTAGGAGCCGTAACATGCTTAGTGAATAAATCGAACCAATATGCTATTGTTCCGTATGCTCCCTCATCCGCCGTGCCCGCGTACTTGAGTCCGATTGCAAAGCAAGCTCCGGAAATGATATGATAATGCGCCAATTCAATTGATTCCGTCAGGCTGGGGTCGGAGTTGTTCCCGCTAGCGCCATTTATTTGTGGCAGGCGCCCGTGTACCCAAGCAATTGATGGCTCAATTGTATCCCACATAATAAGTGACCGACCGAGCGTACGCATAACTAGTAGGTTAGGTTGGATACGATACAAGGCCATCGGAGTGTCGGGTAGTTCGAGGAGCTGAGCGATATCCTCACGCCCTGTTCGAAGGTACATCAACGCGAGAGCGATCGTAGCCGCAGGGGAGGTGATGTTTACGTCGAACGAGGGTTTATCCCCTGGTGCGCCAAGTGGCTCTCCTTGAATGTATACCCTGAGTCGGGCTAGCATTTCCATATCCACCGGACTCGTCGCGCGTGCACCAGTACCGACCATGATCATCCCAAACGCCAATGCGGCGCTAACTGCGTAAGCTTCAGCGTCCAGCCCATCGGAATGTCGCCCTATTTCGCTCAGCATAACCTCAGCCATTCTTCGATGCCGAGTACCAAGGAACAAAAGCCCAATACCCGAGACTGCTGCAGTTTGTGTCGCGTGTGGGATGTTGAGCTCTGCCGCACGTGGAGGTAGGAGGGCCGGAATGTGCACACACAAGAGTTTTGTTGTTGCTTTGTCTCCAGAACCCATATGCGCCGCGGCAAGACCGAGTAATACCCCCATCGACGTAAGCTCGTGCTTGGGCGTGAGATACCTGAATGTATGCCAAGTGACCATGGAACGTAGATGGCCAGTCAACCCAAGGCCATACAAGAACCCAGCGTGTTCGGCAGTGAGCTCGTTTGGCCGGTTGAAGGCGATCCAAGAACTATCAACACTTCCTGATGAAGGTGATATGCGCAGTGCAGCGGCAACACCATTGTGAAAGTCGGCGTATTGTTTGCAATCGGGGGGAATTCGGTTAGGTTCGAGCGAGACAGTGACATTCTGTGGGTAGATTTTGACCGAGAGCTCGATTTTGGGGATGGTGTATACATCGGTCATGACGGTGGGCACAGACCCGAACGTATATGCGCCGCGGCCAAATGCAAGAGAAAAGGTTCGTTCAGCGAGGAAGAACGCGACTTGCTGATTCTCTGTTGCTTGGTCGTGTTCACTGGTCCCTTCAAGTCAGTGCCCCCCCGGTAAAACCTCACGGGGCTCACCTCAATTCTGGTCGTTCTTTCAGCTTGACAATCACCGTTCTTGAGGAGTTCAGCATTTGTTCTATTTCGTATAAGCGCCTGTCCATTCCGAATCGTACGTCTGTGAAACCTTTGAGCCCAAGGTCAGTTCCGCTAAGCTCGCGCGCCTGGCCCTGTGTTGTAGTCTTGGCTTCGCGGGCTAGTTCATCCGTCGATGGACGGGCATCATCATTCGTATCCTGCCCCTCAACTTGAGTACTCAGTATCACTTGAATATTGCGAAAACACTAACCATCCGAGCCCGATGCTCGTATTCCCCGCCAAACGTGAACCCAGAAGCCTTGCCGCTACGCATATGCGCCAAATCCCGTCGCTCGATCAAAGCGTACCCCTCGGCACTCATCTCTGCCGAGGGATTCAATTGGCAACTCCTCAACGCTTCTCTAATCGGAGCCCCCACGCCCAGAGGCAATCTCGCAATGGCTCCCACCACATTCTCCGACTCTGAAAGGAGACTCACAGCCGCGACGGCGCGAGCACGTTGGTCCCCTACGGCAGGGTCGCACAAAACGTTGAACACATCGTTCCATAAGTGTACACGTTCCGTAGGGTCAAGTTTGCCGTACTCCAATGCGGGCGTGAGCTGGAACGTCCGTGCCAGTTCAGTTAGGCGTGGGAAGGAATTACGGCCGTGTGGTACAGCAAGAAGGGTGTATAGGTGAGAAAGGATGTCGGGTGGGGCGATGAGGCGTTCGTCGTGAAGATGGGGTTCTACAAGCACGTCAAGATGAGGCAGGGATAAGTCACGGGCACTTACCATTTCCGATACAACCCCTCCATGCTTCGGGAGCATCACAGCATACCCGGCTCCAGTAATCTACATAATCGGGTCGCACTCTACGGGCTAGCTTGAGGACTAGAGCACCAATATCTGCCAACCGATCCATCTTGGTTACGTCCGTTGCGAGGGTTTGGGCGGCAAGGTGTAAGGCGAGCATTGCGGGGGCTAAATATGGAGACGTCGGCTTGGGTTTCGTTTGTATGATTGGTTCAAAGGACCAAGAGCTGGTTGGGTCTGGCTCGGGCAACGCCAGCCCTGCCGCCGTGAACATGTTCTCGTCCCTCATTCTGCTATGCGTCCGTGTGCTTGACAATAGCTCCCAGGCACTACATTGCCTGTTGTCCTCTCGTTTCCCAGTCTCGCCCAGAAAAGCTTCGCATACTGCCTCTCCAAAACATTCAAATTCTGTCCTGTCGGTGTCCGGGTTTTCGCTCCAGCGCATCTCTAACCAGCTCCTACGAACCCTCCACCCTTCATCGGCGGGAACAGCCCTAGCCAAAGCCTCGAATCCCAACTTGACGAGGTGATCGTGGGGTGAGAGGTCTAAACTGATCCTCCCTTTTACTCCATCGTCAAATTCAACTGTTAAACTCGACCCGACTGGATCATGTAGGGCAATCGGCAGGCGGACGTCGGGAGGGACAATGTCCATGGACCTTGAGTCTGCCCTTTTGTGCTTGTGCGCCATCGTAGAACCAACAATTGGGGTCAAATCAGGTGGGATGGAGACGGTCACTTGGAGCTCTCGAAGTTCCCATAAGAGAATTTTGATAGTGCCTTCGGGGGTGATAAATACGAGGTCTTTAATTCCTGGGCGAGTAATGGAAAGTGCGGAGGCTGAGCGAGCCGGGTAGGTTCCAATCAGCCGCGAGGATAATGAAGAATGTTGTCGTGTAAGGGAAAGAATTTGAAGAGTTTGGGAGGGAAGGAGAATAGCAAGATTTGAGTATTCGTTACGGGCGTCGAAAGGGTGAATTGTTATTTCAGAAGCACGGCTAGAGCTATCGGTAAAGGTTAAATAAATGGGATATGTATGCATAGAATAAAAACTTACTCGTGTTCGGCCAAATCGAGTTGGGTTACATGCTGCAGCCACACGTGCGGGCGCATGCTACTGTCACCCACTCCAGTCAGCTCATCCCCCTCTCCCATTGCCGCGCCGATATGGATTCGATCCATAGTACTGGTTAAATCATTCCGATTGATCTGGGGGAGCATTTGTCTCGAGGTCGTCCTCCCCAGTGGCTCCTCGTCCTCGTCGTCCTGCCCCAATGGGATACGATCCAACCTATCATTAACAGCTCGCTCACGAGGTTTTGCACTCCCGCCATGAAGAGACATGACAGGCTTGCGTGAGGCATATCTCCAGACGGTCAACCGCCGTTTTTGGTTATTATGTGAGACGAGCAGGCGTTCATGATCTGCATCCGCGCCACCCGAAATGTATACGACAGTATCAGATGGATGTAAACGGACGGACGGAAGAGGCTCGACAACAGGGGGTGTGCCACCATCTGAGAACCCTCCAAGTATTGAACGCGCGCAACCAACAATTTTGAATTCGTCAAGGGGACTGGCAAGGGAGAAGAGCGTGGGGAGCAACGGGGTGCCCGTGAGGACAGCCTCATCAAGTTCTTCACGATCTTGGGCGCGTTGTACGAGAAGACCAGTTGGAGAAATTTCCCATGCGCGTCGAACAAGAAAGGGAAGGTGAATTGTATGTTCAATCCCGTTTCGCATCAAGACCTTGGCAATATCACGTAGAAAAACAACCAAGGCACGACACGCGGTCGGCGATTCGGGCTCGTGCTCATCATGAGGCGGATTCATACGCTGCCTTTGTAGGAATTGAAAAAATGGTCCAAAAGTGGGGTTATCATCCAGTGGAGAATCTTGATGAGAGACCGTGTTTTGAGTAGATATCACATCGTCGGGATGGAACCAAGCCCAGCAAGTCCATTGGATATCCTGTTTTTCGTGGGCAAAGTCCCAGGTTCGTCTAGGTATGCCCCCTATGCTCCAGACTATCGTGCGATTATTCCAGGAGAGCTCTTCTTCACCTTGTCTAGGGACGGGAGACGGGCCGACTAGGCGCCTGACAGCCGTAGCAGATGATTGATTTGGAGCAAAAACATTCCGGAGACTTTTGAGCAGGTCTGACTCTTCGGTGTCATGTTCAGTTGTTTGCTCAGTTCCCAGAGAACGAAAGTAAGCCTCCCCTGACGGAAGAGGCACGCCACTCAATTGTGCGTGAATCGACATGGTAACAGGAGGAGCGTAACAAGCCGGGTGTAACGACGCGCAAATCACGTGCGTATGTCGGTATGGCCAAGCATGTGAAAGGGAGCAATCGCCGGTCGTCGGGAAGACCGTCGATGGCGCCGGCAACGGACGCGGACGAGCTGGAGATAGAGGAAATCAACGGAGGAAACGGAGGAAATGCAGGGGTGGAGGCCACAAGCGCCGATCGGATGCAGATCCGGCCTTCCTATAAGAACCCAAGAATGGCCGGGGTCGACAATCACCCAATTCGATTCGACTAGATTGAAAACATGACTCTCAAGGCCGTTGTTCTCGGTGCTGCTGGCGGCATTGGCCAGCCTCTCTCCCTCCTTCTCAAGGCCAACCCTGCCATCACCGAACTTGCGCTCTTCGATATCGTCAATACCCCCGGTGTTGCAGCCGATTTATCCCACATCGACACTCCTGCCATTGTGCAGGGCTATCTCCCACCTGATGAGGGCCTCGCAAAGGCCCTCACTGGTGCCAACATCGTTGTTATCCCCGCCGGCGTGCCTCGGAAGCCTGGAGTACGTGTGTTGCTCGCCTTATATGCACCCCACTGATGCGTTATCCGCAGATGACTCGCGATGATCTCTTCAAGGTTTGTCGTACAGACCTGGCCGGTGCCTATACTCACTCTATTTCCAGATCAACGCGGGTATCATTCGCGATCTAGCCATCGCGATCGCAACAAATGCGCCAAAAGCCTTTGTCCTCGTCATCTCCAGTGCGCTCGTTTCTCAGCGCATAAGCTAATTTCATTTAACTGATTATCTATCCCTAGATCCCGTGAACAGCACTGTTCCCATCGTCGCAGAGGTTCTCAAGAACCATGGCGTCTTCGATCCTAAACGGTATGTACTCCATCCAGTTGCGGCCGCCTTCCAATTTCATTCGACTCATGCACCCTGCAGGCTGTTCGGTGTGACCACGCTCGATGTTGTTCGAGCTTCCACATTCATTGCAACTGTTGCCGGATCGCCCTCAGCTGCACCCGCATACACCGTCCCCGTAGTTGGTGGCCACAGTGGCGTGACTATCATCCCCCTCCTCTCCCAAGCAACTCCATCCCTCCCATCCAGCACACCCCAAGCTGACATCGAGGCACTCACCAAACGCATTCAATTCGGTGGAGATGAAGTCGTCAAGGCCAAGGATGGAGCAGGAAGTGCCACCCTCAGTATGGCCTATGCTGCTGCCGAGTTCACCACGGCCGTCTTGAAGGGTCTCAAGGGCGAAGATATAATCGTACCCAGCTACGTCCACCTGACTGCCGATCCTGAGGGTGGAAAGGCTTTGGCGGCTGAGATTGGAGCCGAGCTGCAGTATTTCTCGACACGTATCAAGCTTGGGGTAAGTAATATCTTCGATTAACTTTGTGTATGTGGGGATTTGATTGATTGACGAACGTGGGGATCAAGCCTAGCGGTGTGGAGAAGATTCTTCCACTCGGGAACCTGTCAGACTACGAGTCCGGATTGGTCAAGGCCGCCATCCCTGAGCTCAAGGACAATATTTCCAAGGTAGGTAGTCGTTAGGCAGTGGGAGCATGTTGTTAACTCGTGCATTAGGGCGTCAATTTCATCCAGGCTCCGAAGCTGTAGACACCACTAGACCTTGCTATATCCATGTACTTGAAGGAGATAATATAACGTTAGAAATATTGTAAACGATACAAGAATTAAAGACGATATCACCGGGTTAATTGCGAGTAAGCAATCCGGTGCAAAACACAACTAATCTTGGGAGCCATTCTACTACCGCACGCAAGGCGCCATTTAGCCACAAGGCCATCGAATTGCGACTTATGTGCGAGCCTGCCACCTCAAGACTGCACTGTATGATGAATTCAAGGCTTCCTACCAGTAAAATAAACAAAAGACCGCATCTAATCGATAAATGGGGTATCCTCCCAATCAAGACATCCTAATTCCCGTAATTCCCTTATCGAGGTTGAAAGGGGTCTCCACCACTCCCGACGTTCAGAGTCGAGTTCTCTTCGTATAGTTGGGAGCTAGTTTGTACATATACCTCACGGTACATATTGTTCATACCGCTTGGATAATCGTGATCTCCATCCGTAGCGTTTTTCCCCCTGTCACCACCTCCACGCCCCCTGCTTCTGATCGCTCTGATAGCTAGAGCAACGCCAATAAGCCCCATCGCTATCAACGCTGCCGCCACAGTAGTCGTATGGTCCTGGCTCTTCTCAACTGCCGCAATTGAATAAAGCTGTGCTTGGATACCAGAAAGGATTTTCTTGGCGGGGGTGATACTAGGGGGAGGAGTGGGAATGTTCGAAGGAGTACGAATACGATCGACTGGAGGGGCGTGTACTGTCGGACCTATAAAACGCGTTACGTTTAAAACAGGATAATTGTATGCACATATGGGAATGGACTTACTGGCGGCAACCCCCGCTGCTATCAGAATCAAAACTGGAGGGGCGATCAAGAGCGCTGTTCCAAGCCCCTTGCTGGTCGCAATTGCGCTGGCCCTCGCCCTGATCATCTTGTGTCCACGGTAGGAGACCTCACTTGTGTTTACGTGTCGTGCACATGTTTCTTGAATTGTCTAGGTTAACAATGTGTTCTTACGGGGTTGGAGGTACATACTAATCATTTTACTGATTTTATAGAACCATCGGTCGATGTTCATGGTGGTTTACTAGTACCGGTGTTCGGTCACTTTGCCTCGAGGTGCTCCAATAACCAGATTTGATGGTACTGCCACCAGCCCGAGCTCAATCGGATGGCTAAGCCCAGTTTTTCGAATTCTGTTGGTTATTCGCAGCCCAAGCTACGAGGGAACCTACGGTGCAAGTATGACGCATATACTCTGGTTTCATACGTACGGGCAGTTATGAGCACATTGCGATCAACACACGTGCTAGGTATGAGTCGCGTGGCACTAAGTTGTAGACACGCGTTCAAGACGCATATGTTCGTACAAAGTAACCCCTTTACGCTTTTATCGCGCCCCGGCTCCTTCGCCCTTCTTTTCCGACAAGGGGGCTCAGAAAAAAAGTGTAGGAGGACCGATGACCTGGTTGGAGGTTTTTGGCGCTCGGGAACACTTTGGCACCCGCGAGATGCAAGATTAATATTGGCATAATGAAATGACTAGATACAGCAA
>WSTI01004007.1:0-12203 GCA_019616915.1 Ceratobasidium sp. 423
GTTACATGATGCTGACATAAGATTACATAAGGATCCAAATATGGAAATTATCCCCAGATAATTTCCTTAATAGGAAATATAAACCTTGCTTACTTAAGCTGCCAAATATGGAAATTATCCCATTATAATTTCCTTTTTTGGAAATATAAAAATTTGCTTACATAAGTATTATGTAAGCTTATGTAATATTTCCTTTTTCCCCTGGATTCTTGATCCTAATAATCATTGTCAAATCCAATGACTTCAATGCCACCCTCAGATGAACTTCAAGGCAAAAATTCCCCTTTCACCTCCAAATGACATGAAACATGATCACCTGGATCCTACATCTGGTTAACTTGAAAGTAGCAAAACTTCTCTCATATCAAATCCACCTTAAAATTGACTCCCAGGTAATTATGACCTGAAGTTAAAGTGATTTGGTGCACCCAGAGAGTTCTTCTCCCCCAGATTTTTGCAGAGTAGAAACTTGTAATGGATGTGATCTCATAACATTTTGGTTTGTCTTTTCTTTATTTCCTTTCTCATATTATCCATTACTGTACAGTCCTGCCTCATTAAAAGAGCCAATGTGCTCATATGTAGTACTGTGATGGCTTATAAAGCCCAGGTACAAATCTTTTCTGTACTTACTTTTTCATATCAATGAATCAAGTGTTTTAGACCTTGTCTATTCCCATGAACTCTTTCACATTTAAGTTTCTATTTACATTCAGTTCTATGAAACCTTACATTTTTTGACAAGCCTAGGAAAACACTGTTTGGTGAGCTTAAAATTTTTCCATCAGTCTTAAAAGTACTCAGGTTGGCCACCATTGTACTCACCATAGACTGACAAACAAAACTTTCTTTGTGAAGAATATCTTTCTCAGTTACCATGCTTGACCATGTCATGAGGAGTGGACATACCTATGATCCCTGACAAGCACCAGAGTCTCTGAAGTGTCATACCTGCAAGGGCAAGGCAGCTAAAGAGCCTAAGGCTCCAGAAATTCCTGAGGAAAACAAAATTGACCATGAGCATACTGAGAATGACAAAAGAAGGCTGATCACCTTTGGTTTGCTACCTGTGAATGACAACATCGAAGGCTCACTCATGCTTAGCAGCATTGGTAAGCAGAAGGGTGTGGCATGGGCCAAAACCAGCAGCATCAAGGTTTCACCAGCCATATACAAGGCACTTACCAAGCATGCACCCCCTATTCAACAACCAATGAAGCTTCTGACTTATAAAAAGGATACCCACATTGAAGTGGATGCCCATGAGGATGCAGATGCCCCTGTTAGTGTTAGGGATGCCTCACCCAATGGTTCCCCTAGAGCAGCCTACAGTGCACTCAGAGCAGAACATGCTCCTGAAGCAGCCTACAGAGTGCTGGGGACTGAAGAAGTGCTGGAGACTCCCATTAAGAAGCAGTTTGGCTTAGGGTTAGAGATGGGTCAAAGCAGTGAGACTATCTTTGTCACAGCTCACACCAGCCATTGGTTAGATGAGCAAAGTGAGGATGAGGATAGTGATGGAATTACTAACTGCATGCCCCAATATACTGTCAGGAATGAATACTCTGTCATTAATGAATCACATGATACTAATTGGGAGACAATGAGCAAGGCTGAAAAGTTTAGCTGGTTCAAGGAAAAGTGCAGAGCCAAAGGCATACCTGACAGTGACAACAAGCTACCTGAGCTGGATATAGAATGGTACCAAGACCACTGGTCATGCTTGGACTACCTGTTGGCCCCTGGAACCAAGAACCAGACTGACAATGCCAACTTGATGAGTGAGAGTGTAAGAGTTAATGTGATCATCTGTGAAGTTGATGACTATGTACTTGATGATGACAAATATGAAGTGGCCATGCTAAGACTTCAGAACCAGGAATGCATGAGTCATTATGCTGCATTGCATGTTCCAAGTCAGACATCCAGAGCTGGTCCATCTGGTGTATGCCAATCACCTCAAGTGACAGTAGAAGAAATTGATGATGAGGATGCACCACATATAATCATATCATTGGACAAGGAACAAAGTGTCAAGTATATCCCCAAGTGGAAAGGTAAGGGCAAAGTGACTGATAAGAAAAAGAAAGGTCATCTGAGTCTGGGCATTGTAATAGATGATATACAACCACCCATGAAACCTGATCTGGATGAGAAAGACCACTGCAAATCAACTGCCAGATCTATTAGCCAAAGAGGAAATGACTTACCCAATGGATTTAAGAGCAGTGGTTATGCTGAAGCCAAATATGGCCATGGTCAGGGTAACTGTGATGACCCCAATGCTTCAGTTAGGGGCTGACAACAGGATCAATGCAATAATTCCCCCAAAAGGAATCAATCTGCAGGAAGCTGATCTTGATCAAGCACCTGTCGTCCAGGTAATATGGAGCACAACTCAATCCAACCTGGCACTGCCACAGGAAGGAGATGCTCTGAAGCCATAAACATGGATTCTAACCCATCTGAGTACCCAAGTGGATCAGATGATGATGGTTCAGATGATGATGACAATAGTATATTGAATCTATTTGGTTGCAGGAATTGTCTACAAAGTGGGAATGCAGAAATATTGAAAATGCTACTTAAACCACAAAAAGAGAACAAACACCTGAAGAATAAATTGAAGAAACAGGCTCATTCAGGCTACAAGGCACAAGCTCCCCAGACTTACAAAGGTGATGATCCTGATATCGAGAAATACAAACAATTCCTGTTTGATTATGATAATTGGGTACTGGAAATGGGACTATCTCACGAATCTGCAGTTCACAATGTCAGTCAATTTCTGGGAGGAAAGGTGGCTCATTGGTATATGGCTATGATCACACCAAATCTTAACACTAAACAATATACTATGAAAGACATATATCAACTCATGTACACTTACTGCTTTCCCCCTGACTTTAAGGAATCTCTTCACAAGAGATATGAAGATCTAAATCAGGGTGATCATAGCATACAAGATTTTTTCACTGAACTCGAGTTATTCCGAACCTGTCTTAGTGACACCAGGGATGTGCAACATGTGCAAAGAGCATGGGATGGTTCAGTGAGATACATTTGTGCTGAATGGGCTAACCAAGGGTTTTGGGCTGAAAATGCTATGTTTGAAGAACTTAAAGAATTGGTGTTAGACATTGAACAAGCACATAAGATCAAACAAGTGATCAAGCATGAACATCCATGAAGGGATAATCATAAAAGGAACAGATCACGCAGCCCAGATCATTGGAAAGACCAAAAATTTGATAAACCCAAGCAGAATCAGAATCAGAATTCAAACCAGCAGCAAAAAAGCAATCGTGAATGAGAGCATTCTGAGAATTGGAAAAAGTCGAAAGCCGAGAACAAAGATGGGCTAGGGAACAGACATTTCAACTTGACCAAAGAGCAGAAGGAGAAATATTGACAAGAAGACTGGTGCTTTGTATGCCACAAGACAGGACACATGTGGTGTAACTGTTCCAAGTTGAATATGGCTAGACCATCTGGACCTAAAGTTAGCACTGCTACCCTCAAAGCTGATGTCAAGGTTCACGCATCATCAGCTATGCTCATAGAGATCAACAAGCTCCACAAACTTAAAGACAAGATTGAGGTATCATCTATTCGAATCAATTTGAATAGCACCCAAGTCTGCACTCTGAAAGCCAAAAAGACTGAATCTCAAGGCTACATTGAGAGAAACACTGTTCGAGTAAGAGATAATACATGCCTAGTACCACAGACAATAGTTGTCCATGTGAAACTGAATGGCAAAACCATTCGGGCTCTCCTTGACTCTGGGAGCCAAGCCAATATTCTGTCCATGACAATTGTTGACCAATTACACATTACCAAAGTGGCACTTACTAAGCCATTACAACTTCAACTGGCGATTTTGGGCTCAAAAAGTATGGTCAATTATGGAGTGCATGCTAGAATACAATATCAAGACATTGATGAAGAATGGGACTTTGATGTTGGCAACCTGGATGGCTACAATGCGATATTGGGCACTCTGTGGCTGTATCAACATAGTGTCAGTTTAAGCTTCAATCCAACTAGTGTACTTATCAGTTCAGTTAAAGTGCTACCACTTGAAGGAGAAGATGTTCTAAAAATCAATAGTATTTCAGCTGATGTTGTTGAGGCTAGAATGGAGGAACTTAGAACAATGCTCACAGAGGAAGCAATGGACCTATGTCCATCATCTGTAGCAAGCACCCCATTGCCTCTGTTTCGCAAAATTAATCATTGCATTCTGCTAATTGACCTGGAATGAGTGTACAAATTTCAGCCATCAAAATGCGCCAAGAAATTGCGACTGCTATTTGATAAGAAAGCTCATGAATACCTTACATCAGGACATTGGGAGCTTACTATGGGATCTAATGCTGTTCCCATGCTTATTCTAAACAAAAAGAGTAGTGATGGTACAGTTGTGATCCAAATGGTACTAGATAAATGTGAACAAAATGATAATACCAAGAAATTAGCTTCTCCTTTACCCCCTATTGAGGATGTTTTGTTAAATGTGAGTTGCAAGAAGTTCTGCTCAGTGATCAATGGCAAAGATGCCTATGAGCAAATTTGAGTAGTAAAAGAGGACATACCTAAAACATTGTTTCATACACCAATGGGTACAATGGTTAGCCTCATTATGCAAATAGGAGACTGTAACACTGGAGCTACTTACCAAATTCTGATGAACCACTTATTCCAAGCATATATTGGCATTTTCATGTACATCTACCTTGATGATATCATTGTATTCTTGGATACTGTTGAGGAGCATGTTGATCATATATGCACTGTGCTATCTGTCTTGAGGAAAGAAAAATTCTATCTTAGCCCAAAGAAAATGCAGTTATTCGCAAAAGAACTAAACTTACTCAGACATGTTATTGATGATAAGGGTATCCACATGGATCCTCATAAGGTTGATAGCATCGAAAAATGGAAAACTCCAGTAACAAAGGAGCAAGTCGCAAGCTACATTGGAGCTCTTGGGTATCTAGCTCCTAATTGCAAAGGTTTGTGTTGGCCTATGGCCATTCTATCAAAATGCACAAGTGGTAAAGGGCTATTCAGATGGGAAGGGACTGAAGAGCAGGCATTTAGAGAAACTCAACAGATTGTCAGCAAGCATTGAAATACACATAGGGTGGCTCTGGATTATATGAATGAGGCTCTGCCCATATACTTAATTACTGACACAAGTCTACTGGGGGCAAGTGGAGTTGTCAGTCAAGGCAAAGATTGGAAAAATGCCAAAGTTATTCAATTCTGGTTGGGTAAATTTGACTCTACTCAACAGAATTATCCAGTTCACAATCATGAAGCATTGGCCATAGTCATGTCACTAAAAAAGTTTGACCATTTACTGCAAGGCATTAAAATCGATATTTTAACCAACCATCACACCCTTGAACACTTCGTAACTCAGAAAAAGCTGTTGGGAAGGCAGATTCAATGGCTCGATATTTTCAGCCAATTTAATTACAAAGTCAAATACATCAAAGGGACAGAAAATGTCCTTGCAGATGCTCTATCAAGAATGTACAGTGCAGAAGAATTGGGAGTTGAAAGAGCCCCAAGTGAGTATGTTATTGAAGATTATTCAGACTCTGAAAATGAGGTGAATGGAACGAAAGGCCCAAGGGAGTACATGAGACCAGTACTCATGGGCATTGCCACACTAGTTGCCCAGGAGAGCAGAGTGAATTCAGCAATGATCTGAAGGAAGCCCACTCGCAATAGAGTGGCTCCTAAGCATTACAATCCCATAATACCAGGTAGAGAGCTGAGCAGAACCAAAGCGAAACAGCCATGCAAGAGGAATGAGTGCATACAGGAAGTAGTGCATGAAATTGAAATAGAACCAGAACAACCAGATGAGTCGAATAAAATTAGCCATGATAAAGAAGCAACTGTGAATGATGGAGACTCACCATCAAACATTGAGCTGGAGGGCAAGAAGGACCCCCAAAATGATTTCAAGGTCCAGATTCCACAGCTTGCATCAGTCATAACCAAAATTGACATACTCAAAACTATTCAAAGAAGTTATGATGAAGACAAACAGTTCAGTCCGATAGTCAGGAACATGGACATGTTTCCAAATTATATATTGGATGATGGGCTATTGTACATGAAAAATAATGATGAAACAGTTTTATGCATTCCAGACTGCTCTGAAGGGGATTACCACATTCAATCATTACTCATCACTCATGCCAATTTGATACTAGTGCACTTAGGTAGCCAAAAAACATACTACTATATGTGCAAGTCAATCTGGTGGAAAAACATGGCTAAGGATGTTGATAAATTTTGTCAGTCATGCACTCTTTGCACCATGTCAAAACCATCAACACAACACCCATACAGATTGCTTAAACCACTACAAGTACCCAAATATCCATGGTCACAAGTTGGAATGGATTTTATGGGCCCAATACCTTCATTGAAAATGATTTATGGTGAATTTGACACCATATGTGTAGTAGCCAATCATCTAACATTGATGGTTCACTTAATACTGACAAGGCAAGACTACACAGCAAAGGATATGGCTGAAGTATATCATACAAACATCACTAAATTGCATGGCTACCCAGATGTCATTGTGAGCAATTGAGACAAACTATTTACATTGGATTTCCACAAAGCATTAACCAAGCTCACTGGAATGGAGCTCACATTCTCAACTGTGTACCACCCTCAGTCTGACAGATTAATAGAATGGGATAATAGAACAGTTGGCAGCACTCTCTGCATCTGCACTAACTGAGCACAATGGGACTGGGCTCAGCACTTACCTGGGATCGAATTTGCAATCAATTCATCCCAGGCTGAAACAACCAGTTTCAGCCTGTTCAAGTTGAATTATGGTTGATTGCCAAGACCCATGTTAGTAAGGACCAACACAGATCTGGAGGGTGTGAAACAATATGCACACCTGATCAAGCATACACAAATGATGGCACATGATGCAATTATTGTGCAACACCCAATTCAGATAATACAAGCTAACAAGGGTCACTGGGCCACTCCATTTGTAAAAGGGGACATGGTATTCATTTCTACAAAAAATATGGCTGTACTTGAAGGAAAGTCATGAAAGTTGGTTAACAAATTCATTGGTCCAGTTGAGGTTGAAGAAGTCATAATGGAGGGAACAACATACCAAGTAAAGTTGCCAGATGAGCTTAAGCACTGAGGTATCAAGCCCACATTTCACACATCACTCCTGAAACTGCATATACCCTATGAGGATCATAGGTTTCCATGACATGACTACCAACAATTTGTTAGTCTTGAAGGTGACAAAGAACAATGGGCCAATCACAAAATTACCAACCACCATGGTCAAAGTAATCATGCCTTATTCAAAATATTATGGCATGGAGGTGAGATTACTTGGGAGCCATATAAAGCTATCAAACATTTAGAAGCCTTACATCATTATTTTGAAGCCCTTGGCATTATGTGAGCCAGTCAATTACCCCTGAAAGATGACTTTGAACTAAGTGACTCTGAAGGCAATGAAATTTTAGCTGAAAACTTAACTGTTTCTTGTATTCACATGCTTAAATATGAGCATTCTGAACCTCATCTTAGCATCCCTTCTATGTCAGATCATCTCATTTCACTTGAGTTTCTACATTTTGGTCAATGCCTAACTATGATCATCCCCCTCAATGCCCTTGTAACTTTGGTTACAACTGCAACTGAAACTGCAATGGTGGCAATGGTGGCAGTGGACTACTTCATCAACTCATGCAGTCTACCATGTTCATGGCTGAAGCAGGCCTCATCAATGCCCACACCAAGTACCTTTGCACTCAAAACAATGGCCAGAATATACCCACTCATCATCACCATCGAGGACACAGACATGGCCATGACCTCAATCCACCTGCCTATGATGCAGATCTTGATGACATGCCCATCAGTAAGCAGTCATGAAGCATCTGAAGAACTCATATACTTACCCTCCCATCATCACCTAGCCCTTGATTCCTCTGGCAGGGAATCTTCATGATCCAGCCAGGTTCCTAGGGAGGATTATCAACAATCTTCTGGGCATAAACAAACTCAAGGATGTAGCGAATCCCCAGGGTGACATCCCCAATCAAGATGAGCCCAACAGAGATCCCCAACCAATTGTGAATTCCATTCCAGCTCCTCTCCTGGCAGACAACCCTCCAGTTCTGCCACTCAACCTTCAACTTCTGAGGGAAGTGGAATACTATGTGGACCTGATAACAGAATGTATGAGCAACACTCTTCCAGCAATAGACAAGATCCTACAAGCCACACAGGACTTGGAGATCCTACTGGGTCGAACGATCCTGTGAGTCTCCTGACTGGAGGAAACTATGGATTCAAGGGAGGCAAGTACTTTGACTGGAACACCCTCAACTGTTCCCTTGGAGAACAATCAAGACAGGAATCCAACTTGTGTGATGCTGCTCTCCAGAGCCAAACTGGATTTCAGCAATATTCAGGAACCAGCCCTTCAGCACTCAGACTTACAACCAGATTCAGTGATCTCTCGGTTCATTGAGAGTCTGATGTCAATCATCAGTTACAAATGATCAACAATAGGAGTGAATTTGGGAGTGGAACTTCCATTGCTCTTACTGCCACCCCTGCAACCATCTGCAGAGACCTACCACCATGTGGTAACCATAATTTGCCTAGCAGACTTGTTGTTTCCAGCACCCTCAAGAAATTATTGATCTCCAAGCCAAGCATACTCCCACCCGCTGATGTCAAAATGCAATACACTGGATCTGCAGACTCCAAGTCATCCAACAACAGACTTACTGGATCCATCCCTAAAGGACCTGATGGCTCTGTCTCTACAGGATCCCTGCCCATCATTCCCAAACCCATCTTCCCTGGACTCCAGCCAGTGCAACAACCCACAGAGAAGCCTGAGAGCCCCAAGCTGGGACAGCCTGAAGGAATGAGCCAAGAGGCTAATCAGGAAGAAGCAGGTGTCCTGGTCAAAGGAGGAAGCAGAATTGAAGGAGGAGTCGGAATCAAAGGAGGAGCCAGAGTCAGAAGAGGAACCAATGAGCTGGGAGGACTGGGATTACCCTTGAAGGAAGGAAACCCACCAAAAGGAGTAAGTCCAATTGAAGGGACTAACTCCACTTAAAAGAGGAAGGAGACATAGACTATATGTCTCCTGGAGGGCAAATGCAATGGATGTGATATCGTAACGTTTCAGTTTGTCTTTTCTTTATTTCCTTTCTCATATTATCCATTACTGTACAGTCCCGCCTCATCAAAAGAGCCAATATGCTCATATGTAGTACCATGGTGCTTTATAAGGCCCGGGTACATGAATTTTCAGATGTATCTTATTTTACTGTTCTACGAATCGAGTGTTTTAGACCTTGTCTATTATCACGAACTCTTTCGCTCTTAAGTTCTATTACATTCTGTTCTATGGGTTTTACAGTTGGCAACACATGCCAAATCAACCAAGGTCAGGGATGTTGAGTGCAAAGTTGTCAATGAAGAATCCCTCAAGGAACTAACATTCAATGTGATTTCTGAAGAGGTTCAGATGAATGCACCACAACTGTATAATACCCTGATGATGATATGTGAATCACCAAGGCAAGAGAAAAATACACAAAAAGATGCAAAATTTGTGAGTTAATAAGGTACATACAACTACACATGTTGACCAGTTGCATGCATACAGTCAGTCACACTCTTGGTTAATGCACTTGCATACCAGCTGTCACATAAAAATAACCAAATGCAGAAGCTTATATGCATCCATCTAAAGGCTAAAGGCATTCTGAAGTCTTGTTTCTTTTTCTTCCAAAAGACAGGTCTCTCACTGAGCTATGAATGGATCTGTGTTTTCAAGGGGAGGTAATCCAAGATCTCATCTGCTGCCACTGGCACATTCCTTAGATGATGAACTGAGTACCCAATACCTGACTGGTGATTTCCAAGGTTGACCTTGAATGCATCAGGGCCAAAGTGCAGCAATTGTTTAATCACTTCTTGCATGAGGTGATTGGCCATTGCAGTTGCCACAATAAAGGGGGACTCTCTGGTAAGCAACAGCTTTAAAGCTCCAATGTTTGTGTACTGAGGTTGAAAATGCACTCCCCACTTGATGATACAGTGCACTTCATTGATAATAACCATTTGCAGACCATGGGCAGTGAGTTCCAGGGATTTGACAATGGGGAGAAGATGCATCAGGTCCAAAAAAGCCTTGATGGACAAAATGATAATTTGGTATCATCCATTTTTGATGTCCTACCATGTATATAGTTAGTTCTGGTCATAAAGAATATGAATCCATGAATGTATGTGCATAGAAATACCTTGTACAAGTCCTTGTACCAGGTGGTTGCATTCACAGCCATGGCCTTGAGATTCCAGTCTTTGAACTGCTTAACCTGTGTATTTGCAAGCACATTAAGCAGCAATATCATGAAAACTCTAAACTTTGTATCCAGAAATGATAGCATGATCATGGTGAGCATCTTCCCAGATCCAGTTTCAGTGAGTAGGAACCCAATGAGAGTGAAGGGTGACTTCCAGTTGCCAGGCAAATGGCTTGTGCTTGGTACAGCATTTGGCTTCAGTTGCAAGAGCTTGCTTGAAGTTCATGCAGTAGTCTTCTGAACCAAACTCAAACCTGCTGAGCAGGAGGTATGGGTTGAAGTTCTCCAGGTCTTGGTCCAGAAGTACTTTCATCCTGTTGTCCAGTTTGATATTGCTTCCAGAATTGGGAGTTTCATCATTGGATACCTCCATAGCATAGGAATATATTATACTAGTGAATATGAGCCAAAGGAGTGATGCAGCATATGTGAGAGGTCAAAGAGAGCCTGCTGCAGATCATGTGCACTAGGACCCTGAGTTTGGCACTTAGTGTTTTCCTAGTGAAATCACCCTTCTCACCTGCCAATTTTTGGTTTCTCATTGTTCAAATTTCAGCATGTGCTGTGTACCATCTGAAAGAGAAACATCAAAATATCATGTTTTACTATTTACATGAGCCAAAATGACAATCTGGTGGGGGAGTATTGGGGCATGCAAACCATGGCCTAAACATGACCAAATTGTCCAAGCATTCTTGGAATGGCCATCTCCCCACCAATTTCAAATATAGAGGTAATGGCCCACTTCCTTTTTGAGAATGCTTGGGAACCAGGTAAGCTTAACATCAGGAATCCAGATACCATGTTCAGCTGGCTCCATGTGAAGTACAGGACCAAAGTGGAAACAATTGGATCTGAACAGATAGCTCTGAAGGGAAGATACATATGTTTCATTTATGGAAAATATACATCAGAGGCTTCAAACACAAAGTTTCAGTCAGACATGCAGAATAAATCAAAGTAAATATTGGTTTTAGAGTAACATTTAATGAAATAAATCCAGCCAACTGAGAATGATCAGTCACCAAAACAAGAATCAGGCTTTGGGGGTTGGATGAGCTCAAGCCTGGATGGAATTAGTCATCATCCATGAATGAATAGGTGGTTTTGCCAGCAAACTGGATAACTCCAGTGAAAAGAGCATGGTCTTGGTCAATTACATCATCCATCACATTTTCTGGTGTGATGTCCAGTTACTTATATACCCATACATAGGGTTGACTGATGGAGGAAGCCTTTTTTGACATACATATCTGGGGGGGTAAATACATATATGGAGCCAAAATTATGTATGATACACTGGGGCTCAAATCAAATGCAACACCTGGCCCATTGTCAATAAATCACCCACTGTCCCTGGAGTTTTGAGAATCAATCCCAGCTCAAATGATGAATATTCAAGCTACATATGTCATCTATGTTTGTGCACAATTTAGGAGAAATCCATGGAGCCTACATGGAGCACCCCTGACTGACATTTTGGTGATGTTGCATTTGTTTTGTACCATGCCCATATTTTAAAGTTTCTGCCCCCTGCTGACATTTCTTGGCCAAATTGCACAAAGCAAAATGCCTGCAGTGGAAGTAATATGGCATGTTGTATGCTTCCCAGAATCATAAGTCTCAAATTCAGATGCTTGCCTTGGAATCAGTAATCTAGTAATACAGTGCTGGACAAAACTGTTCACAGAGACCCCCATGTTGGAGAAGCGCAGCAATTGTACATCATTGGGGAATCCTGTCAATTTGAAATTCGTTGATGACATATACTACCTTCCTGGCTACAAG
>WSTI01004009.1:0-11101 GCA_019616915.1 Ceratobasidium sp. 423
AGTGTTTAATACCTATGTAGTGTATAGTACATGGGTGCTGTGTAATAGATTTTCCACCACAGCCAATGTGGTATTTAGTGTGTAACAGCCATGTTACTCATAGCAAATATTCAGCAAGGTGTATGAAATATCATGTAGTCTGGAGTATTTTCTGGCACTGTGGCATGTACTTTGGAGAAGCCATTTCCGGCACCAGGTTTCAATGGATAAACCTGGGGGAAAAATCTGGTTGAACGGAGTTTTTACAAGGTGAGCTTCTTGCTAATATTTCCCTCTGGTTACTGACTCTATATTGAAAAAATATGCAGCTTGTGGCTTGTTTTGTGGAAGAAATGACCCAACAATGCATGCTACTACAGGAGGTAACCCCAGACATTGACCTTAAAGCATTCAAGCTGTCTCCTCAGGCATCCAACTGGGACCAACTAAATGCTGCATCCAATAAAATTTCAATTCATGCATGGAAGGTATGAGATGGTGGTATTGGTGGGGTTATTTTAACATGTGTCTAAAAGCACAGGAAACTTTATTACTCCACTCAATCCCTCTGAGCAGATGGGTGGACATTGAGAGATAGGGTAAGTGTAACCTCCCAAGTGTTGTTCTTAGCCAAAGATCACCATTAAAATATTATGTCCTATTACCATCTGTACTTACATCAATGATGATGGAGAATACACTGGCAGAAACATACCAAGTCACACAACTTGTGAGTAAAGCAGCTTATCTCATTACTCAGTAAAGCACAATCCTCAAATATTTGATCATAATGTTACCTCATCGATATGATTGCAGGGCCCAAGTACATTGACTAGTACACTGCAAACATACCATGTACCAGTGATGATGATCACCCAGTGGGAAGTATCACAAAGGTATTGTGGGGAGTGCCACCAATGTCACTGACAGGGTGAGTGGCACCATGCATAGCAATCCAGAGCTGTAGTTGTTCATGTAAACCACATTTAGATTATTTGCCATATGTGGCATCATCAAGAAATGCCTCTTAAGGATCTGGATGTAGCTGATATTTCAGAAGCTACCTTCAACAACTTCAGATTCATACAAGCAATTCATAGGGCACTCAAAGGAATGGTAGAGTCTTTTACATCTCTTCAAGAAGTACTGCTTGCCAACAGGCTTTATACATGGATTAAAGCTACCTGAGACATTTGAAGAGTCTCCCAAAAGTCATTTGGAACCCCCAGAACCAGAGAGCCCATCTCACAAGGCCAGTGGCATGGAGAACTCCACTGGGGCAGGTACATCGGGGCTTGTGACTCCATCATTGATCACCAAAGCACTGAGCCAACATAGTGAAGTTATGCATAGATTGCTGGGTTCACCTGCAAGGTCACGAGCAAACTACCTTATCCCCAAGTACTGAAGTCTTTGATTTGGATGCACAACCCCCTGAAATAGGGGATCAAACAGCACATAAAGGTATAAGGCCCTTAAAGGTATTAAAAGCAATCAAAGTTAAAAATGGTGGAATCTGGAGCAGATGGATACCTGGCTGGAACCAAATCAGAGCAGGTTGATGATGACCATTTATCTCATAGAGCCACCCAGGAAACAGTTGCATTTTCATGGAGCAGCAATCTCTTGACTACAGGAGCTTGAAGCTTTATGTTCCAAACATGCATGCTCAGGAGGCCAGAGCTTTGGATGACCTGCTTCAATTTCTGCTTGGGTTGCAAGGTAGTAGCCACTCAGCATGGGTCTTTGAATTACTTTCTGAGAAAATAAAGGTATTGTTCCACATGGATGTCAGTTGCAGAAAAGTCTCTCTAATTTGTTATATGTGTTACAAGTCCCTCAACAATCATGCCAAGAAGGCCAAACAGTAAGTCCAAGCTAACATACCACTAAATTCTGGGAGAGTTAACCAAAATATGAGGTTATACATGAGTAAGGCTTATGATAGTGGGGCAGAAGGCAATGAACCAGAGGTGCCCCCTGAAAGTGAAGTGATTGAATCTGGCATGAATGCACATGAAGGAAGTGAGTAAGAGGGGGGATCCTGAGCAGCATGAGGGGGGGATGAACTATGGGATAGTTTAGGGAGGAATTGAGCAGGTTGATTCATAATTGAATAGCTTTGCTCTTCCTTCTTTTATTTAACCCAGTAATAATACACTCAGGTAACCAAACTTTTACCTGGAACCAAGCCTTCTGGTCATGGTGTCCTATTTAGGAATTTCACCTTTAGTAATTGGAGATAGTCAGGTCCAGCAAAATTCTTGCTAGAATGCTTGGAAAATTTGCTTGCATTGAAAATGTACCTTGACAGCCCTTGTGTGTCCCATATAAATTGTAGAATAGACTTGTTGTGTAAATACAGAAACATACCATTTCAATGCCATGCTTTCAATTGGTGTGGTCAGCAAGATGAAATTGCAATGACCCTCCACTTGTCACTATCCAGTGACTTAATTGTGTATTTAATCCTGTGAGCATGCTCAATACTTCACATAACGTATTTATGTCTATTGTCTTGGCGTGAATGTCCTTGAATGCCCAACCAATGTTAATATATCAAGCAGCACCATCCAAAGCCCTTAGGACATGCTGGCAATCTGTAATCTCACATAAGCACTGGTGGAGCTTGGCAAGTTCAGCTAACATCACAATTTCTGGTGTGATGTCAGGATAGTTTATAGTAAAGCTGTCAGACAGGTACCTGTGTGCTACCTGTGGGGTTCTGTACAGCCCGAAATTTATTGCAAAAAGAAAAGTGAGTACATGTGCACATGCCTATAACTTATGAGGCTTTGCACATATACCCACTTTTTCTTTTTGCAATGAATTCTGGGCTTTACAGGACCCCATGTGTAGTGCATGGGTACCCATCTAACAGCTGTATCATATTGCATTATGTAGGATTGGCTAATCCCTAAGGGGAAGGCTGTCTTGGCATATGTAGCAGGGGACCATGATATGTAGCAGGACCCCAGATAGATATGTTATATAGACTGTTTTTGACTCTGAGACCCTGATGACATTAGCATGACATAAGTATTACAAAATGACCCATATAAGGCATTTGTTTTGGGATATTTTGACCATAACTTCCATATAAGGTAACTTAGGTCATGCTTATGTCATCAGGGTCTCAGGGTCAAAAATATTCTATACAACATATCTATCTGGGGTCTTGCTACATATCAGGGTACCCTGCTACATATGCCAAAACAGCCTTCCCTCATCAGCCAATCATAATATTGCTATATAACCATCTTGGCATCACACCAGAAATTGTGATGAAGTAATCTTGTGTGCTCAAATCTCCCTGTTTCTTCTTCTTGTATAATAATAGACACATCTCCTCTTTAAAGTGGAGGGGAAAACAATAGTCATCGAGCCCGGTGTATACTGCTTCCATTGTATACATCCTAGGGTTCAGAGTGATGTTCAGCATACCAAGAGGCAGCTTTTTTATCACTCAGTTTTGTGTCCACAATGAATAGGCCCTTACTGAACATAAATATATCATGTTTGTCGATATCAGCCTCACCCTTGCATGGCTTTGGTGTCTGTTCTTTGTATCCTGATTGCACTTGGGTGGCCATTTTCTTTTCTCATTTCTTGTTCTGTTTCTTCAGCTTCTTGAACATTTTCTTGACTCAGAGATATTCCTCACAACCCTGGCTTCGTGTCTGGCAGACTGGCCTGATGACATGGTGCATGAGTCCCTTTATGCCACATAATCACTATCAGATGACCAGGACAACCTGGAGCTTCCTCCTGTGGATGTATGTGTTAACTCACAATCACTAGATCCATTATGCCATGGGTTGGGTGTCCTGGGGGTTGCTGGAGGCTTCCTGGTTGGCACTGGGAGTGAGTTCCCTAGGTGGAGTTGGGTCATGATGGTGAGTCCTGCAGTGTTCAGAGCCATGGCTACTCATGCTCCTTGCCTGCTGCATCCTCACTAACTCTCTTCCACTTTGCTTGTGCATCAGGGTAGAGCTGAATGATAGTCCAACCCCAAATAGATAATCCCAAACAGAAAAATGAGTTTCAACAAGGCTAATTTGCACTTCCAATTGGCTGTCACACGTGGTACTGATGCAGGACATGATTTTTGATAGGACAGTGAACATTGCTAAGCCACTCTTCATAGCCTGGCATTCCACTCAAAGTTCAGATGCCATTATGCCAGCTAGGTGATTGCTGTCCTCCCCTTTTGTGGAATCAATTGCATGGATTGCTTGGGAAAGGTGAGAGTCTTTGACAATATAGAGTGCCTGAAATAGAAGACATCAGTATACAGTGCATATACCCATAAAAGTAGTGCATATATGCAAACAATAAGATGTACCATTAACAGGGTTCAATGGCACTGAGCCAGTCATCCAGATAGCAGTGCATTACTATCTGTTGTTGTCCCCACATATGCTTCCACCACTTAGCTGGCTCTCAAAACTTGCCAACAGATGGAGAACTGGCACTCCAGGGCATTGAAAGTGATCAAAGAAATACTCAAACTGTGCAACATCAGCAGTGGTGGAGTCATCAAACACAAAATACTCACCAACCAGCTGCCATGCAACTCTCCAGTTGTTTGAAACAGTTTCCACATAAGCCAAGTAAGCCATCTTGCTAGGCAGGATAGCAGCAGGAGAAAAGAAAGGTCTATTGGAGACTGTGCTGGCTGCCCATAGTGGGAGCAGAGCATAAATCAAAGCTGCCACCCTGAAATGTCTAGATGCTTCATTCTCACCATTGCCAGTCATCAACTTGCCAAATTCAAAGTATGTGCATTGGAGGGTAGTGATAAAGTGGGGCCACTGTAACCTGGCTTACACAGATATGAGCTGGTATCATAAATGTGAGGTGGTGGCTGTGTCTTCAAACACCACATGGCCATCAGGCTCCTGGGGTGGTAGCAAAGCTGGGATATCATGCAGTTTGGTGGTTAAGTTGAAAAAATAAATACAGGCATCTTCATGCCCCTTTGAGTCAATTCCTTGAATGTTTTTATGGATGTGCTCAGGTTCTCTGCATCAGTGAGACCAACCCCTGGGTTTGTGTTCACATACTGAAAAATGAAATGTGATTGGAAAAAAGAATTAAAACTGGAAATGACTTACTTGAAGTAACAAATGCTTGCCCACCCACAAATGGGTAGCAAAGGCAGCCCCTTGGTCCATCACCACCACCTTGGCATGTGTATTGTTAATCTGCTCATTGTAATCATCCAAGACTAGTGAAGTATCACAAATCAACTGCATAGTTAATGGCTGAGACATGAGTGAAATGCACTCCTTGTCCCCAAGTGACATTCCTTGGTGATTCATGGCAACTTGGCAAGTCAACTGATTAGCTGTGAATCACCTTGTGTCACTTGTTTTTTCATGTGCTGGAGACTATGAAATGCTTGATAGCATCCTCTTGATCAGTTCAACTGCCTGTCCCTCCTTGACCATATGGGTGGCAAAAATTTCCTGAGATTCTACTAGAGAACACATGGCTTCACCAGCCAGGTGCAAATTGCAGATGTGCCCATTCATTCTCAGCAAGCCATGCCTTTACATGTCAAGGGTATTGTCTACCAAACAATGTGTCATTAAGAAAGAAACCCAATACAAAACAAACTTACAATGGTAAACTTTGAGAACATAAGTGACTTTCTAGAGCAAGTCCATCAATTGTTGCCATTCTGCTGCAGGATCAAAGCCTTCAACCTAGTTGTGTTCACAGGTAGCAATATGCAAAGGCAGCAAAGGCGTGTCTGCCAGGGGTTGAAGTGGCAATCATGGTGTTGATTTGATAATTGCCATTCAAAAGGATTGCAAGGTCCTGTCCCTTCCACATGCCATCCAGCTCAAGTTGCCATTTGGCTATGTCATTGAGTGTAGAGATGTCAGTTCAGGCTTTTTGCCAGATCTAACATGCTTTTTTCTCCACAATGGCTGCAAAAAGAGAAAATTTGTCTTACAGTTTTGTAGTACCCACTTTTTATTGACAGATTTTTTCATAGTGATTGGATTAAAACTGAAGGACTAGTTGGTGATATGGGTTGGTGCCAGATCTGGCACTGACATCCTTAATTAAGTGAAGTTCATGCAGGAAGCAACCATCATCATTACTACCCCATTCCCATATGTAGACACTGTCAATTTGGTTGTACCAATGAGTCAGGTGTGTAAGTAGTGTAAGTGGAAACATCCATCAAGCAAAAATTGATGACCAATGGAGTTATTAATGCCAAAAGGCATTCAGAGCCAACCATAAGCCCCCTGGAGTGCTTGCATCCCCTATTTAGCATGTTGTTGGGCTGATGAGATAGTGTCTGAGTGGGCCAATTTCTCAGCAGCTTGCTTTAAGGACCCATGCCTGCAACTGGAAGGGGGTACCAAATATGTCTCAGTAACAGTTCTCATTTTAACTAACAAAGCAAGCTAACCAGGGTCCACCTAAGCACCAATCTACTTGAAGGATTGTGAACTCTAAAAAACAGCCAGGTATTGGGAGTGCAAGGGAATGCCCATGGTTCTCTACATCCTCAGGGAGCCTCCATGTGCCCCATGAAGCACTTAGTCAGCCAGCACTTTACTTGCAAATGTCCCATAGACTCCCAGAATGGGATCACCAATCACTGTGTGGTCCTCAAGGAGGCTCCCAAGCATGCAGAGAACCATGGGAATTCCCTAGCAGTCCTGATCCCCAGTGGTTTTTGTAGAGAGGTGAGGTGGCATGATTGCCTGTGGCCAAGGAACAACACCTGGGCAATTATGCCACCCCATCTGTGAACCTGTAACTATCATACTAGCCCAGAGGAACAACAGGTTGGAAAACTCATGCTTTGCAATGCACATGCATAACATGGATACAACCCATAGATGATATTATTGGCATATGTATGTTGATTGAAATGCAGGTGGGAATACCAGAATAACTACATTCTATTCTACCTGCTCTACTTTCAACTATCCCAATTTTACCTGTATTTTTGAGAGGGCACCTCATCTCAATATACTGTGTATTGCTGGCAGTCCCACCATGAACATGGCACCTTTATCAGGGTTTCCATGCTTCCCTTCATCTGGGCCTGTTTGGTCCCCAGCTCATTGGGTCCCACACAGGAAGCTTGGGATTCTCATGGATGGCTTTGAGTAAGCTGTGCTTGCCACTGCAGGCCAACTTCTCTGGCATCACACCCTATGCTCACTGACAAATACTGGGACTATCTTTTCAAGCATGAGTATCCTGTTGCTGGGATTGCTTCCCAACCTCCAGGATATTTTTTTCCATAGTGGTCAACATGTCAAGTGGTTGTACTGGATTCCCTTGGATGAATTATTGAAGCAATCCAATCAAGACCCACCCAAACTTTTTCCAGTTCTTTGTCAACTTGAATTTACCAGTTGTGATTCAAACTTGGTCCTCCTAATTTGCAGGCAGGAGGGTCTTCTCAACATGGTCAGACACATTCATTGGATAAATTCAGCTGCAGAAGAGTCTTGGGTTTTGGTTGATGGCCATATTAGTAAGGAGCACCTATACACAGTAACAGTGTAGATTCTACAGAGGCAGGCCTGTCAACTCTTCTGATTTGAAGTTCACTTCCCCCTCTCCTCCAAAAGGTTGCTGAGGTGGTCATCTCTTCCACAAACCAACACTGTTGAAGCAGCCAGGCCTTGTTAGAGCCCTACATCACAACCCAAAGGGGTAAGGGATGGGTGACTGCCCAATAATTGTTCCACAACCCACCTGAACAAATCTCTTCATACACTCAGTTGAACATTGTATATGGTGCTGTTGCTTCTCCATGTATGTGGGGAGGTCTCATTTTTGTACTTTGGTGGGGGACAGATTAACCATCCATTAGTCAACAATTTGCCTGCCCCAACCAAATGACTGGGATAACCCACTTGGGATCAATCATGTGAATAGATGTGAAACCAATCAATGTGACAAAAAACAAAATGATAGAATACCAGGCCAAGGGAGTGAATGGTGTTTGAAAAGACAAGGATGGTGTGGTGAAGGATAATCACTAGAAAGGTTGTGGGGGTAAACCTGCATGTTAACACTGGAAAACATAGTAATTGAGTGGGTGGTAGGGGGCTCTCTGGAATATTACAATTATAATGGTCAACACCCAGTTTTGGTGCCAAAATAGGGTTTGAAGTCTGGCATCTACACAGGAGGGACACTTCAGAATTAAAGTATCAAACAATAAATACTGTTTTGTAGTACTACTTGAGCACATTAGTGTTGCCAAGTCATGAAAATACAGTTTGGTTCATTCACAATGGAATGTAATTATTTTTTGTGCAGAAAACCCATGTGAGTATATGCACTCTGGAACACTGAATACCACATTGATCAACTTGAAAATAGGTGAATAAATAGGTTCAATGCACCTGAGTGATGCTATGAATTATGGTGTAAGAATTCTGAAATATACAAAAGGTATTCAGGTTAACTTGTGGTTTCCATTCTGACATTTCAAGTATGACATTCCTAATAAATTCTGAATACCTTTATATAAGCTATAGGGATGTGCACATATGCTCACTTTTTGTTTTTGCAATGAATTCTGGGCTGTGCAGAACCCCACATCACATGGAACCATGGGTTACCCATGTTAAAACCCACCATTACCCATGTAACATGGGGCATGGGGTGGGTAGCAGGATCCAGGGATCCTGCTACCCTTGCCAAGTATTTGATTGAGCACAGACCAAGTAGAATCTCAGCAGATCTACATTAATCTTATACCATCATATTCAGCTTGTTTCTAGCTCTCCAATGATATATAAAATATGGAAAACAAATATGATTGGAGGGAGTTATGAGCCTGCAAATATTCATCTTAACCTTTGGAGCCATCTTCAGTAATACTTGATGGGATCGGATTGTCTTAGTACCATTAAATGCGCAAATATCAGGTTTTATAATAGGATTTTAATCTCGAGCCTCAATTCCTAAGGGATGAGCTGTGAAGGGGGAAATACCCTTGAAACACAACTTTACCCCTGAGAAGTACCACATGCAATAACAGATCCTGCCATTAGAATGTCATCCCCTTGTGTGGAAAATGTTCACACATATTGAAATAGTCACTGCATCAATTTTCAGCTTGATTGGAGCTGTGTAACAGGGTCAAATATGCTGCAACAGGTGGTGCAGGCCCCCCTGAATATTTTTCAGAGAGTAAATCCTAGTGAACTCCATCAAATTAAAAGAACATATAGGTGCCAAAGGCATGGATGGAATGCCCTGAACTTTGTTGTTTTTATTAGATATTGAGCCTCCAGATTCAATAAGTATTGGCAAATGTACCCAGACCTACCAGTTCATTCCATTGCAGGGTATGTGTTGTCTCATGAATTCTTGGCACCAGTGGATTGCTGTCTGTAAGGTACATGATGGTTGGAGATGGTTGGTGCAGTTTGGTAGTGGATCATGGGTGCTGGGATGAAGGATCCACAAGCAGACCAATGGGTCCTAAGCACCAGGATGGCCTACATTGGTAAGTTGGTAACTGATTCTAAATGGTTCAATCAAAGAAGCTGAATAGAGGGTCTGGATCAAAGACAGATATGTCACATATTACCAAAGGGTTAATCCACCCAAATGAAGCCATTGAATGCATGTAATGCAATTACAGTAAGATAGATATGTGAGCAGAGAGCTGCAGTGATTAAAGGTAGTACAGATATCATAATGGACCCTGGCCATTACTGTAACCAGTTTTAGTCTTCTCCTTTCCCCACCATAATATGATACTCTCATCAAGACTACAATTGTGTGTGCAATCCAATTTCCACACCTGGACAATGATTTGACTGTTCTCAGCTATTTTAATGTTACTCTGACATCAACTCCATTGCAGGCTCTTAGTCTGCATTCTTGTTAATCAAGTGAGTCTTGCTACCTCTACTGAATAACACATTGATGCTGCCACAAGCATGTTGCACACCCCAAGTCAATTGTCAGCACTTCAGATCTTGGTGAGCATGCTGAAGTGCAACCTTTACTTGATATTGAAGAGGAATACCACACCCAAGTGTTCAACTGACTGATGGTCCAGAGGCATGACAAGATACTCTGTCCATACAAGACTGCCAATTGCAGAGGCTGGATGGAGCCCCTGGCATTGCCTTGAACAGGCAGTGTTTCATCTTATGAATCAGGCATATGTTGAGTTTTATTCATCTCTGTTGAACTAGAGATAACCTCATTCAGTAGAAACACACAAACTGCCTGCTGAATAACTTTGAGAATTGTGCTACCTATGAATTGATACATTTATGCAACATAGTTGACAAGTTCTAAAACAATTAAGCACTGGCTGTATGGCCTTTTTGTAATATAATTACAATAGTTAGAATGAATACAAGGCCCATTGGTCAACAAGTTTTGCTTGACACATGTTTCCACTTACACCACCTAAACACCTGACCCATTGGTATAAAGCAAATTTGCAGTGTCTACATGTGGGAATGGGGTAGTGACAACAATTGCTTCCTGCACAAACTCCACTTGATGTTCTTTTCTGAGATCAAGAACAATGGTCACATTCAATGTTTCTACTTGCAGGTCCCTGGCCACAGGGAAACTTGAGTTTGGGCTTCTGACAGTCAAATTTTGTAAGGGACAAATCCAAATATACATGAAGTCTGCCATGATCAAACATACAGATGCAATCTGAGATGTAACACAATGGCAATGCCAGATCACATCCAAGGACAAATACATCAAGTGGCCCTTGATTAAATAGAAGACTTATAGATATACCAGAAAAGGAAAGAATTTGGGGAAAAAGATTGAAAATAGTATTAAATTGTGTGATGATCTTGTTCATGACAGTCAGTGGTGAGGCAGTGGCTATCAGTAAGGTACTTAGCCACAATATGTGGGTAGGCCACAGGTGCAAGTGGTGGCTCATCACAATATACAGTTCCCCCTATCACAATTTCTTATATGTCCCCTTACTTAAATCCCCCCTCCCCCCTCACTTAATTCCCCTTACCATATTCCCCCCTTACCACATTCCCCCTTTGCCACATTCCCCCTCACCTCCTCACCCCTTCCCCCCTCACTCAATTCCCCTGAACTTAATTCCCTCCTTACCAGATTCCCC
>WSTI01004010.1:0-12114 GCA_019616915.1 Ceratobasidium sp. 423
TGCACAAAGGTAGTCTGAGCTGACTTCGGTTCTTACTCCAAAAAGCAAAGGGCGAGCTTGGTACTAGACTAGGAGTAGGGTTTGGGGCATGGTTTCTAGGTCCCTTGATATGCAGAACACTGCATAATTTTTCAACAACCCTCGATTTGTTCAAGTGAATGTGCCATCTTCCCACTACTATTGTATATAGAGACAATTTAGGAGTATACTTCTATTGTAACTGCTATACCCCAAACCTCTTATCGGGCCTTTCACATGAGCTTTATCAAAGAAGAACTGCAAACAAGGAACCCCAACCCTCGACTAGTACATCCACTATCTCGGACCATCCCACCTTAGGATCGATCACCTTCCGATCAAGAGTTGCGTTTAATAACTACCTCCGAAACAATGGAAAATATTAAACCATTCCACCAAAAACTGTTAAACGCGATCAAAGGGGTAGGTTCATCCCACAACCCTACCCAAGTACCCAAGAAGAAAGGATTGTCGCAAGAAGCAGAAGTAGTAGCAGAGAACCAATGATGTCTGAACCCATCCAAGAACCAGAAACAACCCTCCAATCCCTCCATGAGGAAAATAGAGCCCTACGAGAACTCATCACCCAGTTCAGAAATTATGTCGAAGCACAAGTCGAGAACATATACCTTAGACTCAACAATATCAAAACCATCTCTACGGCAGCCCAAGACACCATCGAAGACAAAGCACAAGAAGAGGAAGAGGAGGAAGATGATAAACCCTCACTATCTACCCCCAGACAGAGTAAAGGGAAGGCCAAAGAGGAGCAGACTCCCCGACCAACAAGTGGTCTGGGAACACGTTCAACATCAGATGCCTTTTCATTTAACACCTTCCCTCCCCACCTGACCGACAGTTCCGGGATCCTAGGCCCATCAGCCCTCCTAAGAGGTGATGTAAAGGATCCTGAAAAACCTTGGACAAGATTCCTTTCTAAGGAAGCCACTACCAAACAGGAAGGAGAGGAAGAACCAACCGAAAAGAAAAAAAAGAGATACAAGGTTGAAACCCCCTCAAAACTCAAGAGTATTGTGCCCAAAGATGTTAAAAAGTGGCTAATGGATGCCACAGTATGGGCAAAACGGTATGAAGAAGAATTCGACAATGAACAAGAACTTGTCCTCCATTTATTTACACTCCTAGATGGTGAATCAGCAGATTGGGGTTTTCCATTTCAAGGAAAACTTCTACTCGAAACCCCTTTCCATCCAGCCCCGATCTGAACCCTCAAAGAATTCATGGACAGATTAATCGCAGCTTTTGGAGACCCAGATGCCGAAAGAGCTGCAGCAAGAAAAATCGTCAAATTAACCCAAACAGGAACCATGGTAGAATATACTACCAAATTTAGAACAATCACCGCAGATCTTAATTGGAATGAGGCAGCATACATGGGCCAATACATGAGAGGCCTTCACTGGAAGGTCAGGGAAATTATAGCGCAATGAGAAACCCAACCAACCACCCTACAAGGGTTAATCGATGTTGCCCAGAGAATAGATGCAGTCCATCGAGAAAACGAGGAAAGTCGCCCCAAGAAAGAAAAAACAAAAGAAAAGGCACAGGGCAAGAACACTTCAAACCAAGGGTCAACTACCAAGGAAAAGGTAGTCGACAAGGATAATTTTGTAGATAGGGATGAAAGGGATCAACGTCGCAAAGAAGGGCTATGTATTAAATGCGGCGAAGCAGGACACAATAACAAGGAATGCCCAAATGGATGGAGGAAGTCTAAACTCAAAAAGGAGGAGAAAAAAGAAGCCAAAAAGGAGGTCGCCAAAGTAGCTCAGGACAAACCTGAAGAAATAGAGATCGAGGCCGAGTCAGGAAAAGAGTAAGGTCCCATATTTCTGCAGATATGGAGACCTCGAAAGGAATTGAAAAGGAATATGTGTACAATACAATAGAAAGCAATCGATCACTTCTTTACACAAATATTTCAATAGTAAATTCCAACGCAGAACCTCTTATCACCCTAATTGACTCCGGTGCCACTGCTAGCTTTATACATCCTAAGTTAGTAGAAAAACTTAAACTCCCCACTATCACTCTTCAACAACCACGACTCATTACCATGCTAGATGGGTCCTCACCCCGCAAAGGTAAAATTTGGCGAAAAGTAACTCTTTGATTTATCTGCGAAGGACGTCGCAACAAATGCGACTTCCTGATCACCAACATCAGTCAAAATCAGTTAATCCTAGGGAATAACTGGTTAAGGGAATACAACCCAATCATAGATTGGGCTGAAGAAACACTCCAATTTCCTGAATTAGTTGACATTGCTACAGAAGAAGATGCCGATAAGGATCCTCTCAAAGATATCCCAGAAACTTATCATATATTTGCCAAAGTCTTTGGTGAAGAGGAATTCTCCAAGTTACCCCCTCACAGGGAGTTTGATATTACGATCGAACTTAAAGAAGAAGACAAGAAACTCAATTCTCCCCTCTACGCCATGACCGACTCTGAATCCAAGGAATTAAAAGAATGGCTGGAACAAGAACTCAGTCATGGGAAGATACGACCAAGCAAATCCAGCATCTCAAGCCCGGTCATGTTTGTCCCCAAAGCAGATGGACGCAAAAGATTAGTCGTGGATTATTGGAAACTCAATGACAACACAATTAAAAATGTATATCCTCTACCCAGACCGGATGATTTAATGGCCAAAGTATGAGGTGCCAAAATCTTCACAAAACTGGACCTGCGATGGGGATATAACAATGTTCGAGTCAAAGAATTGGATGTCTGGAAAACTGCATTCAGAACTAAGTATGGTCTCTTCAAAACATTAGTAATGCCCTTTGGACTCACCAATGCACCAGTGGCCTTTCAACACTTCATGAACTCCCTATTTAGGGACATGTTGGATGTAAACGTGGTAATATACCTTGATGATATCCTCATCTTCTCCAAGAATGAGGAAGAGCACCAACAACATGTCGAGGAAGTCTTAAGAAGGTTAGAAGTGAACCAGCTGTTCTGTAAAGGCTCCAAGTGTTTCTTTCACAAGAAGGAGGTAGATTATCTAGGGATCATAATTTCTGTCGATGGATTCTCCCTCGACAAATTAAAAGTAGTGGCAGTCTTAGAATGGCCAACCCCCACAACCAAGAAACAACTCCAAAGTTTCTTAGGATTTGCCAACTTTCTTAGGCGATTCACAAAAGACTTTAGCATCATAGCATGACCCCTAAATGACCTCCTAAAGAAAGACATGGAATGGCAATGGGAAGAAAAGCAACAAATAGCCTTCGATAAACTCAAGTGCACTATTACAGAAGCACCCGTATTAGTGCATGCAAATCCAGACAAACCCTACTTCCTCGAAACAGATGCCTCTGGAGCAGCAATGGGGGCAGTCTTAAGCCAAAGACAAGAAGATGGCTGATTACATCCTGTAGGATACATGTCCCAGTCGTTCAAAGACACAGAAAGAAATTATGACACACATGACAAGGAACTCCTAGCTATAATCTGAGCCCTAGAATTTTGGAGGATATTCCTTGAAGGAACAATCCTTCCCATCACCATCTTCACAGACCATCGAAACCTTGAATACTGGCAACACAGCTGGAACTTCAATCGACGCCATGCACGATGGCACATACTCCTGGCTAATTACAACTTCCAAATACACTATAGACCAGGGAAACAATCAAACAAACCCGATGCCCTCTCCAGGAGAAGCGACCACCTGGACATACCACCTGAACCCCAAATTATGCTTCCCAAGGAAGTATTCGCCAATGCTGCATCAATCGACAGTGATGCACATATCCAAACTCTTATTGAAGTTGCTCTAGACCAAGATGAAAGCCTAGAGGAAATCTTGCACTTCTTCCAAGTCAAACAGGAAGAAGCACCCTCATATATCAAGAAAACTTTCAAGGACTATTCTATGGAAGGAGGCTTACTATTCTACCAAGAAAAGATCCTGGTCCCAGCTGACAAAACCATCAAACAATCCATCTTAAAGTTATACCATGATAGTGTCATGGCTGGGCACCCAGGTAGACAAAGGACATTGGAACTAGTCAATCGGAAATATTATTGGCCAGGAATGCGAGCCTGGATATACTCTTATGTCGACTCATGTGAAGAATGTCAAAGAGCAAGGGCACCAAAAAAACCATCCCTCCCACTTCAACCCCTTTCAGTGCCAGACTGACCCTGGCAACAAGTTTCGTACGACATGATTGTAGGGCTACCCAATGACCAAGGAAATGATGCTATTCTAGTTATAGTTGATTCATTTT
Organism: Ceratobasidium sp. 423; assembly: GCA_019616915.1. NCBI lineage: Eukaryota > Fungi > Basidiomycota > Agaricomycetes > Cantharellales > Ceratobasidiaceae > Ceratobasidium > Ceratobasidium sp. 423. The sequence continues at coordinate 4,284 of WSTI01004010.1, forward strand.
CCAAATATGGAATCCTAATCACTTGCAGCTCCACAATCAATGTGGGACAAGTAGCAGACCTATTCCTAAAGTTTGTCTGGGCCAATCATGGATTACCAGAAAGTATGGTATCTGATAGGGGAACAGTATTTCACAACAAGTTCCTAAAAGCACTTTATGACAAACTAGGAATCAAACCACATTTCTCCACAGCCTACCACCCTCAGAGCGATGGGCAAACCGAAAGAATGAATCCAGGAATTGAATACTTCTTACGAATCTTCTGTGGGAACCAACGGAAGGACTGGACCAAGTGGTTACCTATGGCCCAGTTTGCATACAATAACGCCAAACACAGTGCTACAGGAATGTCTCCCTTCAAGTGCATTTATGGTATCAAACCAGAATTCTCCCCAACCAAGGTCAAAACCGATGTTCCAGAAGCTGAAGAAAGAATGGATACATTGGAAAAAGTCAGGGAAGAAGCTGCCAGCGCCCTAAGGCTGTCGAAAGAATATATGACCAGGGACAGACCCAAGGAAGTACCAGTATCTTTCAATATCGGGGAAGAGGCCTGGCTTGATGCCAAAAACATCAAGCTGAAATCCAAATCAGCCAAGCTTAATGACAAATGGTTGGGACCTTTCAAAGTTATTGAAAAAATTTCAGACTTGGCCTATCAGCTCGAACTCCCAGAAACCATGAAGGTTCACAATGTATTCTATCTGGGGCTATTATCCAAGGTCAAAAAGGATAATAAACACCCATTCAAAGCCAAACCACCCCCAGTCACAATCAATGGAGAAGAGGAGTATGTAGTAGAAAATATAGTAGATCACGAAAGGAGAGGAGATGGATGTTGGTATCGAGTAAAATGGCAAGGGTATGGTCCTGAGAGCAACACTTGGGAACCCAAAGAGAACCTGAAAAATGCGAAGAAAATTTTACAAAAATATCATCAGAACCTGTTGAAAAAGGCCTTTGAATCCTCCAAAAGCCTTAGAGGGGGGGCAGTGTTGTAGACATGGGAACACGACCCCATGGACATCCTCGGATCCTTGGAAATCCATGGGATAGGAGTTACAGGAGATGGAGATCCATGGGATAGGGGATATAGGATATAGATGAGGAGACTTCTGGATCGGATAGAACATTCCGATGACTGTAGATTAGTATAGATGGACTGCGGATAAGAGATAGCTGACTGAGACTAAGGTCTCATTGGCTACCCCTATCTTGACTCATAAATATTCACATGGCCTTAGGCCGATTGACTCATGTAGATAGATAAGACTCGTGTATATATACAGGGCAGATTTCAACCTTGGGACACCAGGTCAAATATCCCTCGTTCAACATCCCAACATTCCTGGGTGATTAGTACACCCCTTCACTGTTTGATTTTCTCTTTCAGCTAGCTACTCAGCTACCCATTGAGTGCGAACGTCGCACTCAGCATCAGTGAGTAGGAACCTCACCTAGTTGATAGGAGGGTACAGGGCCTATCCCCTGTATCTAGAACACATGGCTAATCATTACTAATGCACTGTTGATATGCAACCCAATGAACCAGCCAAATGAGCACAAACCAGTGCACTTGAACAAGCAAACCAACATGTGTAAGTCCTCACACATAACAACCAGACAGACTTCACTAGCTGTCTAACAAGTGTTGCATGAACCAGAGCATATGAACAAGGGTGCCCAATGAGTGAGCCTGAATCATATGGCTGAATGAATATATCAGTTGGATATTGTTGATTTTGTTATGTGTAAATTATGTAATGCAATCCAATGCTATATCAAATTATGTGGCTATGCATTTGAATAACTGCCTGATTAAGAATAGCTTGTTTGGAACAGGAGAGTTTTCATATCCTATGTAGGATATGCAAATTTCTGTAGGTATGAAAATTTCTGTAGGGTATGTAGGGTATGAAAATTTTCATATCCTACATAGTGCTGGGTAGTGCTACCTAGCAAGTGGCAAAAATGCTGATGTGTTTGGGCACATCTACTTTAAAGGGCTCACTGGGCCTGTGCAAACCAGTTGGCAGCAATATGGTCAGTTCAGTTGACTTTCAACTATAGGACCATGTTGATTATTATCAAAATAGGCACTCACTGCAAGATTACTTTGCTTGAGGCACAAGGCAATTACCTTTTCACTGGAGGTAATAGTCCTACTGGACTCTTAACTATTGCTGCATGGTCATTGCACCCTCCAGACTTCAACCAAGATCCACAGAGGCCAGTTCCCATCACTTCTCTCAGCGATATACTTCACACACTCAAACACCCTGCAACTGATGGTGTACACAAGCTTAAGGCAAGTACCATGAGAAAAGATTGTGTGATCTATCAGGTAGGTCTACATTTGGCACTCAACCATTTCCAGGGTACTCATATCTGTCTAGGTTATTTGGCTTTTGAGTGCCAGTATCACAGGCTTGGCTCTTGCTGGTTTCATACTTAGTGTGTCCTAGACAGGTGCAAACAAGTCACCTGTCCTCCTATCAACCAGACAAATATACTTGCCTGGACTCTAGATGTGACAATCACAGCCAATGGGTACCAAGTGGTAGCAAAAAGGAAAAGTCAAGTAGAGCCCAAGGTGTTCTAATCACCTGGGAATGTTGGGATGTCAAACAAGGGATATTTGACCTGGTGTCCCAAGGTCAAATACTGCCCAGTATATATACATGCTAGCTACATACATTGAGTCATAATGGCTGTGGGAAAGAGATAAGGTACATCCAATGAGAATACAGCCTTAGTCACTTATCTCTTATCCACAGTGATCTATACTATCCACAATCCATCAGTCTGAGAAACTATCTATCAGAATGTTCTATCCAATAACTCCTATCTTGTATCTACCTCCTATCCATCCTATTCCATGGAGATCCTAGGAGATCCATGGATATCTGAGGGTCTTTTCTCATGTCTATGACATAGTGCCATGCTGTATGTGGTTGTCTTGTTCAACCACATGTTCCATGAATTAATGGGACTGGGTGGTGCACAGTTGGTAAGTGGGATTGAAGGTGGCTATAACCATTTGCTGATCCAACTGCTTGGTCATAAGCCCACAGGGAATGTGCTGGCTATCCATGAAGTAGCTGATGGGATTATTCATCTCTCAGTTATGGCACTCCAGTACACAACACTCATTCTTGAGCAGTTCATTACCTCCCTTGGCTATACATATACCAGATTGGGCAACATAGTTACTGAGTATCCAGACCTAATTTCTGGAGGCACTCTTGCTTTTCTTACAGTGTACATGCTCCTTGCATAACTCAGTCAATCTCTAGATGTGTATGGAGTGGTGATTTGTTATGACATAGATACATTCAATGTGATCCTATTCTTAATTCAGAGTCTCATGTTTCTGTTTCACATGAGGGAAAATTAGTGGATATTTCATACTCAATGGAAAATTTGGACATACAAAATCCAAATCCATTACAATGATGGATGGTGCTGAGATCCTTCCAGTCAGGTCATGATAAGATGTTATTACCAGATGTGAAATGACATTGGTAGGTTCAATGATGTAGGCCCACTCTTCCTTGACAGCTGCATAGAATAGACAGACAAATCCAAAATGAGATGCCCTGACAATCAGATGGTGTACATATGGGTCCAGTTGTGAGTCCTGAAGACTCAAAGGCTGGAAGGCATGAACAACCAGTGCAATGTGTGACCTGACTTCAGTTGAAGCTCCTGGTTCTTGGAATATTGTCTCAATTCAACTGCAAATCACTTCTGGTGAACCATGCTGCCAGAATGCAATAAAGGCATTTCCTGATGAATCTTCATAAGGCTGATACACAAGGTTACCACACCAGATCTTCAAGCACAGATAGAAGTGTTGACCAAATGCCTTCATGTGGTTTTGCTGACACCAGTTCGTCAATGCTGTGTATGTATCAGGATCAAGAATTATTGTATTGCCACTGTGAGAAGTTTGCCAATTTGATGATGTGAGTGTACTGGATGGATAGTGATCATCCAGGAACTTCTCTATCACATTGCTGAATTCCACCAATTTGGCAGGGAGGGGTGTGTTCCTCAGTGATGATTTCAAATTTGTGGCCATGATTACTTCTTGGTGTAAGGTCTGTTCAAGTTCACCTACATAATCCCATAGTTTAGCTCAAACACTCATGTTGTGATTTGTAGAAATATCCTCAAGCATCCTGATAAGCATTTCCAGGGTGTTTTCACTATAACAACCACTTGGACCCAGAGTATGCAAGAAATAGGGTATATGCATACCCAAGTGCTGAACCAGCACAACTGAGCAGAAGGGATAAAGTTTCTTAAGTCCCAGAAGATACTGGGTATAGTGATACTCAAAAAGGTTGATGTTGTGAGCAGTAATGGTCTGGTAGGATAAGATTCAGATTGCAACAGATGGGTGAAGGAAATGGTCAAGCTGTTCCTGGTAGGCAGAGTCAATCCCTGGGTGTCCCCAAAGCCAGATAAGTGTAATTGGGAGTGAAACAATTGCCAATGACTTGTATTCCTCAGCACCAATCTTCCCATGGTCCACAGTTGCAAAGTTGATCAGGGGTGTCTTCAGGAACATGGGGATCTGGGTCTGTCTCATGTCCAATTTGATATCTTCTACTTCCTTGCTGAGCACCACCTCCTCATGATGTTGGGCCTCACTCTCCTTGACATTAGGATTGGACACATCCTTCTGGAAAACCAAAAGGTAACTTAGTAACCCTGGCAAATTATGACATTGCAACCTATAAACACTCACAAATGCCTTTAAAAGCTTCTTTTCAAGGTCAGGTTTCTCCTCAGTACCTTCCAAAGGAATTTGTCATCTCTTGCAAAGCTCTAGGAGCACTGGGATGTCTGAGTTGTTTTTCAGGAGGGTGATGCTCTTGGTCTTCATGGCTCTGTTCAGGTAATAATATGCTTTGGCTGTTTTGACTGCATGGCTGTTGTTGGGTGCCATCAGCAAACCATCAGAGGTGAGTATATGCATGTTCTTCTGCTTCACTGATAGTCAACCTACAAAATATGGGCTGCATAATTATTGACTTACCCATTTGTTTAAGTTGTCTAGCAAGTGTGGAATGCTCAGCCCAGCCTCAAAGATGCCTTGTTCATGGCAGAAAAACTGAACCAGTGCATTGGTTAGTCCAGATTTATTGAAATCAGCTTCACTTAGGTGACACATAGCCAGCTTTCCCCATTCAAGCTCCAAGGTAGTGATAGGGCAAGATAACACAGAAGTAGGAACTCCAGTCAGTATTGTCATACTGCACCCCATATTCCTACAAACCTGTTTCTCAATTACATTTTTCACCCAATGCATGGGTGCAATTGTAGTCCCAGTGAATACATTCCACCAATCAAATTGAAGCCATTCTGAGTATTGGGCCCCAGTGTTCCTCCATATGTCTGCTTGTTCCTTTAAAGTTTGTGCATCCAGCCACTTTTGAACATGAATGCAATGCTGGGCCATTGAGCAAGTGCTGAATTGTGACAAGTCAAACATGTCAATCCATGACAAGATTGTGTTGCAAAAAGAGCAAAATATCATGTGACTCAGACCACCCAGGCCTCCAAATGCACAAGAAGCAAGAATATCCATACTTTGAATTGGCATGACACTGCAAACCTTGTGCCCTTTTGGATACTTGAAAGTACTGTTGATGTACACCCCATTTGTATAATTTTCTTCGAAATTGCTTGCTATGGGCTCAAGGAAGTTGTTAATAGCCTCAAGTGATGGCTCCTTGGGTCCTGGAATCATTGCCACATAATAAATATTCTCGATGTTGTAGTGGATGTTGGGGGGTAAACTGAGGCATGCCATCATTATGACACCAATGCTCTGCTTCTTTCCAGAAATTTGATTTCCATGCAGGTTGAAGAAGTCAAAACATATGAGGAAGGTGGGGTGAAGTTCATCCAAGGGTGCATCAAAGAAGCTTGGTTGGCCATTGCCAGGGAGGTTTGATGAGAAGGATGTGCCCCATACATCAGTGCAATGATCTTGAAGTGAAGGGTGAGTTTTTTGAAGAAGATCCTCAATGCCAGGGCAGTTAAGAAAACAGGAGAGCCAAGATTCAAGCAGTTGATGGCTGAAGTGACAGATGGGGGAAGACCAGAACTGGCTACCTTGGTGACATTGGTAATACAGCTCAGCACCACAGATGATGCCATCAAGGTCTCATATGGGGCAGGTCAATGGACAAGTGGCCTCCAGTTCAAGATTCATGAAAACAAAATGGCATTTTGGGCAAGTTACATAGACATCTAGGTGGTCCTGGAGAGCAAGATATTGCAGAGCAGTGGGCAGTGTTGTTGGTATGGCATTGACTAGGGTTTCAGCAAGGCATGAATGATTATCTTGAGGTTTGAAGACTGCTGGTAAGATTGCATGGAAACACTTGAGAATAAGTCCACAATCTTCACAAGCAATGCCCATCATGCAATAAATCATTGAAATTAAAATAATGATAGCCTTTGCCACAGCCAGCATTCATTTCATGAATTGAGGGGGCACTAGATAATGATTAGCCTACATTCCATGTGCCATTGGTGTTAAATACATTACCAAAATTGACATGCCTTGTGCCTTGAAAGTGCATCCCCATTTGTGCATGTACATTTTTTTCATCATGAATTGCTGATACAAATTGAAGAAGCTGAAGTTGAATAGCTGATAAGAGACTTGTGTGATGCTCAACCAGCACTGGAAGAGTGCACCAAATATCATTCAGGGCAGAAATAAGCTCTTGATAGCCATGCAGCTGATAAAAAACTTGTTTTGTGACAACAGAAGTGGGTTTGAGAGATGCCAGGAGGTTGTTATCCTCAGTGGATAGAGATGTGCTCATCACACCCATGGGTGTATGTGTGGATGTAGTAGTGGAAGGGTCTCTGCTGGAGGATTTGAACTTAAGCTGGGCAAGATTGCATGGGCTATCATTGTAATCTTTGAAGTGAGACTGGATTGAACTCAGCTGGAGGTGCTGAACACACTCATTAGGTGAGTACTTTTTGACCTTGCCATCACCAGCATCCCCTGGTTCATCTGCAAACTCAATGCCAATCTGGTGCATGAAGCCACAAAATAGGTTGGTATGAGAGTGATTGCTAGAGTTAGACATTCTAGTAGCCCCAGTGGTCACATGGTGTGGGATGTGCAAATTTTCCTCCCATTTTAACATGTAGTGCATGTGCTTCCATTTCTGGAAAGGGCATACCATATTAGGACTCCCATTGTTAGCCTCTAGGCATTCTCAGCCATCTGGAACTTTCCACACATTCTAACTATGGTCAGTGGCCCTTGTCTTGAGGACATTTTCCATTGGGCAAGGGCTTGCCTTTGGCACTTAAATGAAGGTGGGAGGGCAGCCTGCCAACTCCATCTTGTCACAGTTGCCTGGTGCATTTGCCTGCTATACTAGTCTTGCTCATTCCCATGTTTATTACCAATTAATTACACACAGATCAACTATATAATTTGAAGAGATGCCAGTTACCTGCTCTGAGAAAATCATTCCTTGATTGACCCATGCACCATACCCCAGCATTGTCCCTCCCTCACACCCACTGGTGTTTGACATGGACAAACTGTATGATTGGTCCCATTCTTCAACCAGAGTAGGGTTAGCAAGCCAATGCTCACTGTGAGTACAATTTGATTAAGCAGGCTTTATAAAGAAAAGCTCACCTAATATAGGCCACCACAATATCCTCTGTCACCCAATGTTCTTCACAACTCAGGAAGTTTAAGTGAAATCACATGCTTTTATCACCTGGCATGTAATTAGTAAGTCTGAAAGTATGAATTTCAGGGAGGAGTAGCTAACAG
>WSTI01004013.1:0-11965 GCA_019616915.1 Ceratobasidium sp. 423
GAATAGTACTTTGGTTAGTTCTCTTTCAGTTTCACTAATGGGTCTAAGCAAAATAGTGAGAATTGAAAGAGTGAGGGCGAAAACAAAAAGGGGGGTGGTTTTCGAGTCCCCAATGCGGCGAGATTCAGAGGTCGATCTAATAGTAGAAATGATAGATAAAGGTGATACAAATATCCTACAAAAGGAATCAGGTCATTTGATCTCTTTGCTGGGGAGATATATGCCTTGAAAGTAGCCAATTTTCAGGCAAAATGGGGCAAAATGGTCAAAAATCGACTACTTTCAAGGCACATATCTCCCCAGCAGAGGAACCAAACGACCTGATTCCTTTTGTAGGATGTTTGTGTTACCTGTATCTATCGTTTCTACTATGAGATTGACCTCTGAATCTCGCCGCATTGGGGACTTGAAAACCACCCCCTTTTTGTTTTCACCCTCACTCTTTCAATTTTTACTATTTTATTTGGACCCATTAGTGAAATTAAAAGAGAACTAACCAAAGTACTATTCTAGTACAATAATTACAGCATTTATTCCGACCTCTTAGTTCAGGTAGAGGAATTAAGCCAATTGCAACCATTTTTCGGGGTAGTGTATATCCCTCGGCCTTATAGAGTACAATGTCTTGAACAATATCGGGGAGTGTTCCAACGAAATAACCTGGAATAGTTTTGGTAGCGGTAGCTGTTTCCAGTCCAATAATCGTCCATAGCTCTTTGGGAAGTAAATAGGTGCCTATTCCTTGATCGAGATCCTTGAAAGTACCCGTCCAATGTCGAATCATGTTTGGGACAATATTCTCAAACATATCAGCTGCATGAAATCGTAAGGGAAAGACGCGACTATATTGATGGTTCGAACTCTTGAGAAGATACAGCGAGAATCCACACCATAAGTTCGAGCCAGATGTTCACAAGCCGTTTTTGTCGAGGCGGCTTCTATTTCGGCAATTTGCTTGTCGAATAACTCGGCCGACCGCATGGGCAAATCTTCAATGTCCCAATAGTCCTCTTCACCGGGTTGAGTGATCAGAACATAATAGACATGAGAGTTTGGTCCTTAAACACCATGGATCTGACAAGTATGACAAGGGGCAAAAGCATTATGACCCTTAACACCAAGTAGCTTAGAAAGCGCTGGGATGTCGCCAAATGCAAGGATAAGAAACGCGCGAAGTTTGAACCATTGGTTACCGGGTGCAGCAGAGCAACCTTTAGTAGGAACACCAAGCTCTAGTTCCAGCAGCTCCTCGAACAGGGGGATCAAGAATGTGTTCAAATCCTTGAACTGTTTCGGCCCGGGAATGACTCCAATGCATATTACATGCTCAAGGTGTGTTCGGATAGACGGATCGAGATTATAGTTAACCAGAATCGGTGGCCATGCGGTCGAGTTGCCCTTGCGGCATCGTTTGAATAGTGTAAAGCCATCGAGTGCAAACCCAAGTGCAATGTCGCGCCAATCATCGAAAAAGCAGTAGGGATCATCGGGACTGACTCGCAGTTGCCGAAGGGATTTATAGTGAGCACCGCCAAAAATATCGCGGAGTATGCGGCCAGATCCACGATTGTGACACTTGGAGCGATATCGGAGCTTTTCGATCATACTGAGACTCTGAAAGTACGCCTGGAGCTGGAGGATGAGTGGGATATATCGAAACGCTTTACGAGCTCGTCCCCGGTGGTTGTACCGGCGCTCTTTGCAGAATGGGCAGGCGTCGAGTGCTCGAAATTTTCCAAGGAATGCAGAGCAAGAGTTAATGCAGCAATCATTGAGACGTGCCTCGAGACCATATAGACGTTTTGCACGGCGCCAAGCAAGGTATTCACTCGGTAAATTGGGCTCCTCGGCAAATTCGAATCGAAACTCCTGATATGTCGGCTGGGAAAAATGCGAGCGTAATTGGGCGGAGAGCATTTTGAGCGTTCGGATATCCTCAGTGGTCAGACTCTCTTTGCCTAATATTAAAATGCAACTTAGTGTTGTTTATGCTCAAGCAACTTCGCTTAGACTCACAGATTGCCTCCCACTCTTGCATATAGTCGCTCCCGAGTTCCTCTTGAAGAAAATCCAGAAGTCGCTGGTCGGTCCATTCGGCAAACTGTTGCGCAGCCTCACTCTGGTCGTTAGGATCGTGACCGCATGCATATAGGTCGTCTGGTGTTCGATGCGCATCCTCCGGTGGGAGTTGGCCGCAGATTTTGCCCCAGGTAGAATCTGGTCAAAATTGCAAATCGTGGCTGATCTCCCTGATTTTGACCAGATTATGCCCTCTCGTGCTGATTCTCCCCTGATAAAATCTGGTCAAAATGCTCGGACACAGCTCTTTATATAATTGCCGCGATTCGAAATACCATTATTCAGCATTCCCACCACATTGCCCGCCACGAGTAAACATCAACACATGATTCCACCATCAACCCTTGCATAATTTGGTGCAATCAGCGCAGTATGGTAAGTCTTACATCCTCCCGAAGATAAATATAGATTAGGTCTGATGTTGTTGTAGCCAGAAAAATAATAATCAGTGAATTTATGGTATAGTTGGTTCAAGTGGTGAGCCAAGCCCAATTTCTAGGCTCGTCAATCGGCTGACCATAATCAGGGTGCATGTACAGGCAAAGTTCGTTTTTCTTGTTTGTATTTGATTGCTAGCCCGGGTACTCTTCACCAACAGGTGGAGATGCCATATAGCGCTCCGGCTCGAATTCAAACCCTTGCGCTTGTGGTGTATTTCCCGGTTGATGCAACCCGACTATTGCGGGAGCTGTTGGCGCTGAAGAACTGCCTTGACCGTTCAATCCTGCACTCAACGGGTCGATTTCTTCATTCGAGTTATTACAGTGATTAACAAAGGGCAATTTTAGAATTACTATCACACTAACCCAGAAGTGAAACACGTGATGTTCTGGACCCCCTAATGAAACGTTTGAGGTAGCTCATGCTATTTTACCTCAATCATTGTCGTTTTTTCATGATGGAGAGTTGGGGTGGTTATGTACATGATACAATAGAATCAGATTGAGATATGCGCTATATGGTTCACAATTCGATGGTTTAACCCCAAAATTTCGCTCATCAAAATATCTTCAAGTGGTGATGAGTAAATAGCATAAGACCCACCCTCGGAGTTGGTCAATTGACTCAAACATATGTTGAATATGGTATATAAAATGCTATATATGACTATCCGAGTCTAACCTGGGCTATGTGTATGACGCCCGGGAAGGGGAATTATGTGGGCGTGTTCGGGTGACAGTTTTCATCCGATGATACTCTCTGTGTGCGGTCCTTGTCCGGAAATTTCGGATGTTTTTAAGCCGTACTGATATATCAAAATTAACCCGCATACTGAAACGGTCGACCTGAAATTTCAGGATTCCCGGCATATACTGAAATCCAGTGTGGCCTCAAAAAATGGTGATATCAATACGGAATGTACTAAATTTCACATGCGAGATTAAGCTAAATAGGAAGAGAGAAAATCGGATTGAAACCTGCTCATGCTTGCTTGCATGATCGGTAAATTATCAGCTACTCATATGGCCTTGGGTCGTACATTCCGAACGTGCGAATGCCTTTAGCTTGTGCCTCTTGGAGGCGTGCTAAATACCGTTCCAGTTGTTCTGCTTGTTCGGCAATGATTTTAGCGCGTTCCTCGGGTGTCGTGTCCTTTGAATAATTAGTAACACAGCTGACATGCAACTTGTTGAAACTCACTGGGGGGATGTACCTCATCCCGGGGCTAAACATGCGTGTTCCCATGAAGGAAGAAGGTGCAGGGGTGTCACTAGTAGACGCCGGGATGCCGCTGGGGATAGGATCGGTTTGTAGGCCAACGCTCGAACTTGCAACATCCCAATGATTATTGCTCGCCATTATCCTAGAGCTAGGATTAGCACTGGCACGCCAGTTGGATATGGTGTATCGACGTACCAAACACAAAGCCCAAAGGTGGAGGGAAGGTTGAAAGAGCCTTGCATGTTCATTCTGCCATATATATACAGGCCTGCATGACATAATCAATAGAACATGGATGGCTTTGACGTACTAACTTACTTTACTACGTGGCAACTCCTTGAGGTCTCCCAATGGCTTCAATCTGGGTAGTTTCTATATAAATCCATTTTGAGTGAACCCCATTATGTATAATACAAATCATAGGATAACAGCATAGAACAATGGCATGCTAACTGTTCAAGAGGTAGTCACCGTTTCTGAGCTCCATCTGTTAGCTGATGGGTTTCAGAGCACAAATAGACATACAACATACCTAAACTAATCATGCTCAACTCTTATATCAAGCATATCCATCCGGCCAACAACAGAGGTGCATTCAATGACAAAGGACCTCTGGCTCAGGGTGCCAGTGGTTATCCGACCAACGAGGCAATCAATCTTGGTGGCATCAATGACCTCGGCGCCCGCGTAATTACCAGCCGAGAGTTGGTACTCCACAAGGTCGGCATCGTGAATATAACGTAGTCGGACGAATGGCGAGACTATGGCAACAACAATCGGGCGGGGATCTGGTACGTTCAAACTTGCAATAAAATCCGCCTCAAGAACAACGAACATCTGGGCCTGGCCATAACTGAGCTGTTCTTCATGGAGCTCAGTTGGACGGACACGGTCCCAACGCCACCGAGAGAATTTTGAGTAAAACTAAGGAAAATTCAGCCATTGCAGGATGTGAGCAAGTGAAAGACTTACGCGTACATGTGATGCATCACGCATTGATTCACACGATGTAAGCATGGCTCCTCAAATGACATCACCGCCAGCAGCCTGCTCGGCGAGTGACCTATCAAGCCGCTGCATTTTCCCCCAGACTTTTGAACGTCGGCCTTCGAGCGCATTGGAAATGACCCCTTCTTCAATACGAATTATACCGCTAACATGCTTGGCAACTTTCCGTCGTAATGATGGCTGAAGGACGATTTCTTTTGTCGGATTGACAAAAACGAGGTCGGGGTAATGGTCATAGCGTGTTCCATTCTTGATATTCTCCTTGCGTTCCTCCAGGTCAAGTTCTTCGGTAAGCCCATAGATCAGCTTGATCTGGGACAATTGGGTGATCTGGAGTACACGACGATTGATGCTTGAGTATGGGTGGCGACGGCTCATGCTGGCCCGTGTGAGCGCTCCGCAAAAGCGCTCCATCGGGAAGGCCTAATATGGCGCCCAGACGGGGCCCATGGCCTCAATGTTGTCGGCAATATGGAGAAGGCCATGGAGTGGGAGGTACAAGCTGACAACCGGGTAGGATCATTGGAATAATAGTACCTAACCATAAGTAAATATTAGCAGGGTAATCACAACAAAATTATGATTCAACTCACTTCTTGTACTTTGTTACCCATTCAGCAAATCCTATGCGAATTTCGTTAATGTCATCGTGGGTGATCTCGAAGTCAATACAGAGGTTGATGAGGCGGACCAACTAGATAAAGTGTCGGTAATAGCGTGGGTGAACAAACCGCCCGCACAGGAGTGCGGGAGCAAGTAACGTCGCAAGTCAGAGCCTGCTCTCTGCAGTGAGCTCAGCACGCTTCTTCTTTGGGTCGGGTACGCGGCACCCGAACACGTAAGGGATGGTATTGCCGACCAGGGGACAGGCCTCAGCGATTGCGGTCCACAAATCCGGGTGCAGGAGATAATCTTCGTCTCCTGTCCAAACGTTGCAAAATTCCCACCGCGAGTCCAAAGATCGAAGAGTGTAGGGATGATGTTTTCAAAAATCAAATGCATGAAGTCGTGGGGGAATGAAACTGGAAACGAGGGCTGGGTATGCGAGCGAGGGGCGATAATCTATTTATCCCTGTTTGCCGGGACCGACGGTCCTCATCTGCGTCATTCGTGGCCTCCTCGACATCCATCGCCTCGTCGATATACTCCGCATGAGTTCGCAGTGGCAGGTCCAACGGTTTGTAACGCTGGGGGCCATCGGGATCTTCATCGAACGGTCGGGATAGCGGGACGTAGTTCGTGTTCGTGTTCGGCCCAGTCCTTGCACGTACGCCACGAATGTTGCAGGCTCGGCAAGGTAGTTTGCCATTGGGGCCCTTCATACGCATCAACTTGGCAACCGCAGGCATGTCGCCGAATGCCGCGATGAGGTAGGCGTGGAGAGTGAATGGATATCGATCAACGGTATCGAAGGCGGGTATCCCACGCGCGAGCTCACCGAGCTCATCGATCAGAGGCTCGAGGAACGTATCAAGCTCCTTTGGGGACTGGGGGCCGGGAATTACGCCGAGACATAATATATTCTCGAGGCGGGTTCGTATTGATGGCGGTAGGTTGTAATTAATTAGGATAATGGGCCAGCATTGCTGCTTTCGCGTTTTGAAGGGGCCAATACCATCGGTGGAGAGCCCTAGGGCAATGTCGGTTGCGTTCGAAAAAAATCGATGGCCCAGCCGAGTTTCGCCAAGGTAAACCAGTTGCTCGAGGAGCTCGCGATAATAGCCACCATCGAATATGTCGGTTAAGGTATCGGGCAGTGGGCGCCGTTGCGCATGGAATCGGAGCGTCTGTGCCATGGCGGCGTCATGGTATAAGTTAATCAGACGTGGGATGGGGGGGGGGGGGGGGGAGGTAGCGGAACGTTTGTCGTGGGACACGACGATCCGGGTTTTTGCGGTGGGGTTTATATCTTGGTTCACTGCACCATGGACATGCCTCAAGTCGCTCGTATGGGCCTGTGTACACGACGTACGAGTTGATGCAACAGTGAATTACCCAAGCAGCAAAGCCAGACTTGGCTATCTGCCGGGCTAGTTCAAGTTCAGTGGGCAGGTCGTCGAGACGATCGGGGAATGCACGGCGTAATTTGCTGTATGCGCGACCACTAATGTCAGTATCGACCTTGTAATTGAATGACCGGATCGTCATCCTGTGGTAATCCGGTAGTTGTAGCCCTAATGTTGTCTTAGCATTAATGTAGGAAAATTAAAAGCAAGGCTCACCTCGTTGTACATTTTGCTCATAGTACTCACGGACCGTAAGACCGTGCATCCAAGGGATATATGGCAGGACGTCTAAGCCCTCATCCTCGCCCTCATCCTCGTCCTCGTCCTTGCGTTGGTTGTTTGGGCCAAATCGCGGGGACTGGGATCGACTGGAGGACACAGGGCCAGCCCCAGGGGTGTCGAACTGGGACTCGGGGCGAACAGGTCCAAGTATCTCCATGGCATCATCGTCGTCATCGTCGATGGATGGAGTGGGTGATGTTGGGCGGTGATGGCGTGCAAGTGGGGGCGGGCGGCATGGCAGGACTGGATCGGCAAGCCCGAGTCTTCGTAGCCTTGCAAGGCATGCCTCGGCCACCCTGCGAAGCTTGGAGGCTCGCTTCCGGTGACTCGGGCATCCGTACTTGAGGTGTCGACGAATCGTTTTCGCCGACCGCGATTCGTGGCAGTCGGGGCATGTCCTTCGGATTGCGACCATCTGTATGTATGTACCGAGATTAGTCAGCATACAATGCGAAAGAAAATAAATAGTTGACTTACGCGAATGAGATAGAACTGGGGGTGTTAAATTTGAACGTGGGACTGCAGTGCAGCAACGAGGGGACCACAAGCGGAAGAACGATTGCTTGGGGTCGAGCTAGATGTGCTATACTTATAGGATACTGGAAAATTAGCATAGTATACGACGAGAATACCTGTTAGCCACATTCCGGGCTACCGGGGGCGTGAGTGTTGCGAAACCGAGGTTGTGGAGCGTAGCGGCGGGCGAGCCAACCGTCATACTGAGTTCGAAGGGGGTCGAATATGATATCGATAGTCTAAAGTTGCGACGAGATCCCACTGTGCAACTCCATAAGGGAACAATACCCGAGTCAATGCGTCCATCCGTCCTGGTACACAGTCCTCCGCCGTTTTAATGTCAAATGCTGCTTCCCGGATGGAGTAATTTAAGAACCCGGTCCAATCATGACATCCACAGGCAACGATCCAGGCTGCATCATGACTGATCTCTACACCTTGAACGATAAACTCTTCTCGCGGTAGAGAGTGTGGATATGGAGGTGTGGGAGGTCCTGACCGCTCAGGAGTATTAAACGCACCCTTTATTGGTCCGTTCGCTGTCCTCCGAAGCTGGAGATCACTCCATACGGCCTCCCGAAGCCCATATGGAGTGGTT
Source organism: Ceratobasidium sp. 423 (assembly GCA_019616915.1). Taxonomy (NCBI): domain Eukaryota; kingdom Fungi; phylum Basidiomycota; class Agaricomycetes; order Cantharellales; family Ceratobasidiaceae; genus Ceratobasidium; species Ceratobasidium sp. 423. The sequence goes on from WSTI01004013.1 coordinate 8,152, forward strand.
GGACGTGTGGGCTCAGTTGCATGAACGCCATAAACGTCTCCTGGGGGTGGAGGTAAGTAGGAGTTGGGGCAACAGCCTGGCGTGCAGTAAAGGCTCATCCGATGGCCTCGAATTTTCTTGATCGCCGTTTCTGACGTCCAACACCCTGCCAAGCACTCCCCGAACTGTCTGGCGACTTGAGACAGTCAAGATTGCGAGGTTGAGACTGAAGTTCAGCAAGCCGTGCCTCCCGAGCTGCCTCGAGAAGTCGACCTGACCTCCGAATGCGTTTTGGGAGTGCCATAAACCACTCGAGCTCAACTGGGGGCCGCTCAAGTCGTTTAACTGCATCCTTGAGCGCTGATTCGATGGCTCGGGCAGCCTGTTGGTCCTCGGGATCAGTGGTTGGCATAGCGGAGGGTCTGCGTTGCTTGATCGAGGCCGGTGCGGGCATGCGAAACTTGGCGCAACGGCGGGAAATCAATGGTCTGGGACGCTGGTACACAATCGAGGAAGGTCAGGGGTGTTAGATAGGTGTCGTCTGAGGAGCTGGCTTGGAGTGTAGAGGAGACTCGATCAGTGCTAAATGACCGGGGCTGGGCCGGGAGCGTTGCTATTGACTCCGAAAATAGGCTAGAAGGTAGGGCTGTCGCAACGCTGTCAAATGAGCCCCTGAACGTAATAAACGGTGGCGGAACGGGCGAATATTACGTGTTCGGCTCAGGGAATGTTGGGAGCGGTCGATGTCAAACGACTGAAGGTCGACGTGGCAGAGTGGGTGAAAACCGGCCAATAATGATTAAATGGGGAGGCAGAACGGGTCGAGTAAGTCCGAGAAACCAGTAAAATATACGGGGGAAACTAAGGTGAGCTTAGGGTCTATGAACACGACAACGCTGAGGGGCTGAAACGGGTCGCCGAAGTCGTCAAACAAGACGAGCGGGGGGTCGTTTGGTGCGTAGAGTCAGGTAGAGTCGGTTGGGAGTGTGTATGAGCGTGCTTGAACGTCAAAGAACGCGTAAAATCGATGGGTGCCCTTGGTGGAGGTTCCAAGGGCGAATGTGAGCAAATGGGTCTTTCGAGACCAAAATGCGCGGAAAGCGCAGGCAGAGGTAGTAGAACGTGGCAGGACACATAAAGGATACTGAATCACACCCCCGTCACTAGCTATGGACGTACAGGAGAAGCCGGGGCCGGGCATAGCCACCCTACTACACCGGACAGCTTCGAAACTTATAGCGAGCGTCCCAATCTGTCTATCGATCTGAGAATAGCTATATTCCCCCAGGTCCCCTTGATGTCATAACTCACATATGCGCTCGGCGCAACCGATCCGAGGTCGGCCATTCCGACCCACCCGTCTGATCCGGTCTGTGCAATCAAAGTCGTGGTGCGGTCTATCGAATTACAAGGCACAATAATATTAAGAGGGCCTTGTGACAAGTGACGCACGAACGTGACTTTCCGTTGAACTTGACTATATAGCGCAGTCGCCAGCGAAAACCCATCATCAGAGTAAAGCTGACTCGTCATTTTGCTACTACATCCATGAGCCGCTATCATCTCACTCCTTGGTGACGGGAGCGCCGAAACACATGTCAGGATAATAGCGCCGGGCGCTTGGCTTGCGCTTTCTACTCACGTGATTCGGGACGGGTATTAATACTCGGATGCAAACTTGTTCACTCCTTCCCACGTTCCACCACACCACCGTATCACCTCCGCCTCGTGACGTCACGCTCTTGGGTTGTCCCTCGTGCATGTTTTGTCGCTTGGTTATCTCGGTTTGCGCTTGGCTCCAGATGGCACGGTTCGATGTGGTGGCTCTACCGTCGTCATCACGACTAGATGCTTCCCTTCGTTCTCTTGCGATTCATAACCGAGGAAGTTGCTCGCGCGCTCCTTGGTTGTGAATTACCGCCGTTTGACCACCGGGTGCTAACTTGGATCGGTGTGTGTTCGATCAGGCGGAAGACGAGGACAACGAGTGTTGTTTCATGAGTCGAAGCCAATATGATCGCGTGGAAATGGTTGCGACTGGTTTGAACCTACGACGTCATCGCGTCTAGCGTCCGGCTGGTTGTTCAAATGAAGTTGGTGTCTAGGATGTTGTCAAAGCGACTCCAGGAATATCAGCCCGCAGCGCTTAACTATGGCGGGAGGGCCCCAGACACAGGTGGGGGGGGGGGGATAGTTGGGGTCGCAGGCTCTATATTGTCATCGCAATTAGGGATTTGCGCAGACTAAGGCGCGTTGGTGGATTTAGGAGGTCGAACGCGCGACTCCTCCCACTTCGGCTATCGTTCGAGCGTTCAGGTTGGAGATAGGGAGGAGAATGTGTGCGATGGCGCGTCGCTATGTTGCCATCGCGGCTAGTGTATGCGTGACCGCCTTGCCAGTTGGAGATGAGGACGTAGCCTTCGCCACTCCTTAGCCTTCAACTAATGTGCCTTTCAAGGCACGGGATATATCAAGCACCTCAACAGAGGGGATCCACCAGATCAAGTCAGGGCTCGCGAGAGAGACTCAGGGGTCATGTGTGCAGCGCATCTTATACAGGCGATCCCTTGGCCCTTGCAGTTAATCAACCTGCTGTTCACCCTGCTTCCTCTGGTTTTGAACCATCACTGATATGAAAAGGGTAAGCATACATCAAGGCAGGGTTTCACGGTGCTGATGACATTAACCGAATCAATCCAGGTTGAAAATGACGAGGTTCGGGATCAAGGGCAAATGCCCAGGTAAGTTAAGTACCTCCTCCGTATGCGAGCGGGTAATTGACGTATGGGACTGTATCCCATTGATTGTAATCTGGATGGCGAGTCTTCAACGGTAAAGCTTTATATATAAATCGAAGGAGTTACGGCTGATATCCCACTCCCTTGATCTTGTACAGGCATATAAATAATTAGAGAAATAGTGAAACCTAAACCCGCGCATCAAAGATTGTAATTTGGCAGTCAGCGAAGGTGTGGATTGATAAAAAGTTACCAATCATGACAAGACCCACCGGCTTACCTAAATTACACTGTGCTATCGTACAACACACATTAGATAATTTTAAAGACAAAATAATAGAAACCGGGTTCCCGAATCCAAGTCCCGCATCACAATGCTGTTCGTCTAGTAGGTGGCTGTGTAGACAAGTCGAATTTGTAAAAATCTTGCGGACGTTGGAAATTCCATTTTCCTATGGGGTTACTGGTCCCCACAACCAGATCTTCGCATTTGCGCCCTGATAGGTCTTCACTTCGAGAATTGCTGTATGTAAGTATGACATAAAACTTATATCGGCATTATATAAAACTTTGTTTGAATATAAAAATCACATTTCGCCAGGAGTATGAACTCAGTTGGTTGTGTATCAGTGTATTTCTCGCAACTAAAGGGCAACCTGACTATTACTTTTACCCCACCACCCTCGATCCCTCATGTGCAAGTCTAGATGTGATCCAGGGAAACTCCAAGTGGAATCCATCCTAGCCAATCTGGCACTGTCAACCCTCCTCTCACCTCCTATTAGGACCTTAATGGCTCCGCATCTGTAATATGTTGTGCTACTTGCAGAAACAATATATCAGTAAGATGAGTAGGATTTCAGTACCTCGGGTTGAACTTCAGCATTTCCAATTCTAAAGCACATTAGTACTGATTGATCCTGCTGTATGCGCTTATTGTAAGTATTTGTTAACTATATGTATTTCAAATGTCATGGTCTTAGGAGCCAGGGTCTAGACTAAGCTGTGCTTCCAGCTCCAATGTGCTTCTCGCTTCGGAGCGGATTTGTCAAAGCCGGATGAGGTGGAGGTGGCCTCCTTTGGCCTCCTTTGGCCTC